>CM031244.1:537988514-538113514 GCA_018340775.1 Taxus wallichiana var. yunnanensis | reverse complement strand
CTCAATCGCACTAAAAATGGCCATATTGTAATCATGCCGAGTTTTGGCCTTCCCTAAACGGGAGTCTAAGGAGTTCAGCTTCTTGTATATATCTTCAATCTGGCTGTTATCAATAATCACTTCCTCCTCCTTCTTCCTCTTACCTTTCTGTTTTGCCAAGTTCTTAACCTCATCCTTCAATAGCTTCATATCAGCTTCTAAGGCTTCCAGCCTTTTTGTAGAGCTCTCCATATGCACATCCCGGGACTAGCACTACTAATATTCAGGAGGTCATGTGTAATTTCAATTTCATGAGGACCCTTCCCCACAGCAAGAGTATCGAGGTTAAGCCTTCTAGAGGACCTGGTGACCGGCCTGGCCGAGGTGGAAGCAAAGGGGGTGGGGGCAGCAGTAGGGGGAATGGAAGATGAAGCCTGGATGGCTGGTAGGGGGTGACAACAGTGGTGGCGGGGCAGAGGGTGGAGAAACGGGGCTAAGCGGCAGAACATAACCTAGCAGAGGGGAACTGAGCTAGGGAGGAAGGGAGACCAGGATACCGAAGAAGACAAAATTTATGCAGCAACAAAATAAGCCCCTGGTGTAAAGGAACCGCCCGGGTATGCTTTTGAAACTCCAAAATGGAGCGCTCAAGAGAGTTCAACAAATAATGGGGGAAACAAACCATGCGATTCCTGCAGAAGTGGTTGAGAAAGATAAGGTGCTTAGCAGGTACGGTGACAAACCTCCCTTCCAAAGAAATGAATCGTATCATCATGCGAGTAACCTCATCATAAGGCGGAGGGATCGAGCTAACAAGCAAGCTGTGGAAGCATGGATCAGCTTCTCAGATCCCTCCACAAATCTCCTCTCTTCAGCATCTCTATCGACCCTTTTGTTAAAAAAATGGTATCCCTCCATGCCAAGGCTGGTCACTTCAGCAATAAGCTCCTCGTTGACCAAGATCTTCTGCCCCCCATATTCCACAGTTCGCTCCTTCCAATCCTTCGCAAAACGCACTGAGATGCTTTGATCATGGCCCTGAACCTTCTCCATGAAGTTGGTGATGCCACCCTTGCTGAGTATATTCCATAGCTCTATATTATCCTTCCAATCTGGTCCGCACTAGGCTCAATTTGGCAAGGGGGACCCCCCATCTTCACCGTGCTTAACTGTTTGCAACAAATTCCAAAATCCTTGGGAGTGCTGAAGCCAGTCTACTTTTTACTGTTGTAATCCACACAATGTTGAAAATGAGAGCATTTGCTCTTCCCACGAACATCCGCATGCCCGTTGATATGAGCTCGTGAAAGATTGCATGTGGGAATAACGACCTTTTGCTAGCCCACTCCCTACCATAAATTACATTATTACTGTCTTTGATATCCATGGAGCCTTGTATCCAAATTTTAGCATGCACAAGTCTCGTCCGTATGCTCGATTTTCATATCAATGTAACTCCACTTTAACTTCCCATATACTTCACACTATCTTGATTATTCGACAAGATTTGCATAATCATAGTTTTTAAGTGAACACGTGTGGGAGTTTTATTGATACTGATCCACGCCCAATAATCATAACTCAACTCAAGAAATTGCATGCATATAGAAATCCGCATGAATGCTGTTTTGAAGCTGCTTAGGGATGCTATTGTTATCCCAAACAATGTGATTAACATTAATGCCATAATTAGCTAGTGCATCTGCCAATTTATTACCCTCCCGGTAAGTATGCATGATCCTGATGTTATTGAATGTTTGACAAATACTTATGGACTCTGAGATAAAATCCTTGATGCTCCAACTTGGAGATGAGCACTGTTTAAGGAGATTAATGATATTCAGGGAGTCCCCTTCAATAATGAGGTTCTGGATATTTTGAGTCTGGGCAATTCTCAGGCCCCATAAAGCAGATAATGCTTTGGCAAAATGATTGGTTTGAATTCCCATTTTCCCAGCATACGCAGCAATCAGACTACCTTTATGATCCCGTATCGCTCCTCCCCTGCTGCAATCCCAGGGTTCCCCTTAGAGGCCCCATCAAAGTTCAACTAGATGTATAGCTAGATGTTATTGGCATTCCAGGATGTGATTTTTCCACACATTTTTGGTATGTTTAACATCACATTATCTATTATTAATAAAAGTGTACTTTTCAATCAAAGAATTTTTTTATTGAAGTGGTGCTCTACTAGGGTTCCGACATGCCACATTGTTTTATTGTCTTGTCGTTGTTCATTGGCATATCCTTTTGCATGTGTTGGTTGCTCAAATCTTGTGTGCTTTACCATCTTTGTGACCGCCCTTTGGGGACAATTTCCTATTTAAATGACGCTTAGTCTTCCTTCCGCAAATTCAGTTGTAATTAGTGGCGAAAATGGCCCCCAAACACATGAGGATGTTTTTCCCCAAGATTTACTATGAGGTAATGAAACTGTCCCAGCCCCTGATGTTTTGTTAAATATAGTTGTTGTGGAACCTATCATCAAATGGTATGAAGATCATAGTCTTATAGCTTATTATATTGGTCACATTCCTTCTGAAGATTCCCTCATGTCCTAGATTAGGCACCACTGGGAACCTCTTGGTATCTAGGTTTTGGCATAAGGAATCTCATGAAGGGTTTATTTTTGTTTTTGTTTAAAGAACCTTCACATGTCCATGCCCTTTTGAATAAATATTCTTGTTTTTGCATAATAATCTTCTTATCCTCTCACCTTAGACCTCGAGACTTCAAAGTCTCGGACCAAGTCTCCCTCAAATTATTTGTCTCGGTCGAGTTGCCTAGTATTATCATCCCTCTTTGGTAATTTATTCCAGATGTTGTCAAGCCCATTAGGAAGGTTATCTATTTTGAATAAGACCATTTTTATTTAGCTCAACCCAACCAATGGTGTGCGTGGAGGTCGACTTAACCAAGGATTTCAAGGAGACCATAGACATTCAATTTGACTCTGAACAATTTTCTCATAAGTTGGTCTATTTCAACCTTCCCAACACTTGTTTCAGTGTCATGCTCTAGACCAAAAATACAAGATTACCCACTTATGGCTAGGCCCAAGCCTGTTGATGATAAAATCATGGAGAACAAGCATAAGGCTTGTGTAACGGTGAGAATAAGACCATTGTGAATAATAAAATATGGTCAAAATAAATAAAAATTCTTTTCAAATCCTCTCCCTCTACTTTCCAAGATGACAACATTTTGGTGTCTTCTGTTTCCATGTTAACCGCATACTCTCATCCTAAACCCTTACAGAGTTAGGACATGCCCAATAAATTATTAGGGTCTGAAGTTAGGAGCTATATTCAACCTTCTGAACGTTTTCATATCCCACCCACGAGTGGGAATGAGTCACCGAGGGGATTTAATGGAGTTAAACACCACTCCATTTCCTTAGAGAATTTTATAAAACCAAACCAATGATCACTTTTGTATAATTTTTTTATGCTTTAGATGATGTTTCTAACTTGCATGATGGACAAGGGGAACTTAGCATGGACAAAATTCCTTCATGAATTTCATATCTTGGAATGTTAGAGGTCTCACAGAGTCCTCACAAAAATTATTTGTGGCTCTACATGTAAGAAAATTGAAACTTGGATTTCGTTTGTTTACAAGAAGTTAAAATTACAAGTTTTCTTCTACAAGCAACATTAAAGTGCATTATGTCTAATTTTTTCCACTTCCACACTTCTCATAATGACAGTCTAGGTGGTGCCAATATTTCCATATCCCCTAAGTTTACCTGCTTAATTGTTTCCTTAAGGGAAGATCCATCTCATTGGTCCATATGGGTCCTATTAAATGTCAACAGTTTTGCCCTTGGTATTTTCAATATTTATGCCTCTAATGATTGTCCTAAAATAGAAAATTTATGGAGATATCCCACTGACAACTTTCTACTTCCTTTTTGCTAAGTCGTGGAGGTTTCAATATGATTGAGCATTCCAATGATAAATAAGGTGGTCTGTCAAAGGTGTGCTGGTGTGTTGGAGAGCATGAAAATTTATTTTATTTCAAAAATAAATGGATTTTAGTGGACCTTCTTCTTTGGTGGGAATTTACTCCATAGTGATGGTTCATTTCATCCAATTTTTGATCTAGATAAGACAAAAAGTTAAAATGGCTGGATCATTCACTTCTGTCTAAGAAACATATTTTTTTCAATATCATGGGTGAATTTTTAATAATTGTACTTCAAGAACGTGTTCTCTCTTACCACTATCCCATCACCTTTTAGATCATCTAGGAGGAACTAAGCTTAAAGTGCCACATAATCAATTTTATCAGAACATGTCGCTTCAATAGTATGAAGGAGCTATCCACTCATTTCCTAAATTTAGAACCTAACCTCTTGGTAGACATACTCTTCCAGGTAGATCGGGTGTTGGAATGATCCCATCCAATTCATCACCTAATTCCTCCACCACTTTAGCAAGCATGTGGTACAATATCGTAAGTGAGTTGGTAATGTTCTTCGGCTTGAATTTTAAATAATTTCATATTGCCTTGAAAAGGATCTAGATAATCTTTTATTATAATATGAAGTGGTTGGTGTAAGGAACTAGCAATCGCACGCAAACAATGCGATGTGTACGTTGAAAGGGAAATGGTGGAAGATTCAAGAAAAAAGGAGATCAAAATCGAGCGAGAATGAGAAGTATTAATTACAAAAAGAAAATAACCTAAGCACAATGAGAAATGGGAAAAGAGAAATGAAAGTTGGAAAGGTAAAGAGGAGGATAGGAATACCTAAGAGGTATTGTGGAAGGAAGAGATGGAATATTGAAGTCGATGAAGAGGACGGTTGGAGGTGAAGATATTATAGCCTTTATTCTTCGTTTAAGTGGCATTGCAGTAGAGGAGTTTTGGACATCTTAGAGTAGCATTCAAAGGAAAAGGGAGGGGAAATTCAAATATTGGACAAGGAAAGAACTCTAGAGATAGTTATGAAGGTAAATCCTCGTCTCTTGGTGTTGCTAATATCAATAGTGGCTCTATGCAAAGTAAATCATTGACACTTGTGTATAGTTAATCCCAAGCCATTTTGAGTAGTACTTGTCAGTGATTCCCCCTTGAAATATGGGTGACGAGAATATGTGAAGGTTGTTCGGGATCCTAGATTGAGCTAGCATATCGATCAAATTTGACAAAAACAAAAAATAGTAGACCATGCAGAGGAGAGGAAGTTTCATAAGCAATGTCTATAAAAGAGCCAGATACACCATTGACACGACCTGTCTCAACGCATAAATTATATGTGAGCATGGCTTTTTGGTTCCTACAAAAGAGAATTTTGTGTTGCAGTTGATCATCATCTAGATCTCTTGATTTACTATGTCTAATAATTTAAGCAATGGACAAGGCAACTAGAGAGTAAAGAACAATGGACATATCCCCACACACCCAAGCAAAAGACGGAGTTCACATGATTCTACGGTTTTTTGTTTTTCATCTTGAAAGGGAAATGTTAGTATGGAAAGAAAAAATAAATAACAAACAAGTACATAATTTCATAACAGCATAGGAAAGTAAATTGAGAAGTTGAACTTTAGCAACAATCAAAATATACATAATAACATCGAGCCTTTTCTTTAAATCAAGTATAAACACCTATGATTAGATACACTAAGAGCAATTTCTTTCAAATCTCAAACATTACCATTAAATTCTTTAAAAACTATTAAATATAATGTAAACCATTCAATTTAATGTAATAAAGTTAAAATATCTAAATATTTTAATCCCCATAGCACATCATGAATGTTCTATATAAACTGGGATTGGCAAGTAAGATGCAAGCAATTTTTTGTTTTTCTAACATTAGGTGGATTGTTTATGATCAGGTGGATTGGTTTTTTATCACGCATTGTTCGAAAAAAAAAAAATTGAAGTAACACATGTAAGAGATCCACACATTAGCAAACATTGTATCCCTAAACAATATGCATTTTGATCCTTACTTGAATTTCTGAAAATCAAAATATTAAACACTATCTAGCGAAGTGTCCAAAAAATCTTTATTTTCTTGGATGATTTACCTTACCTCTCTTTAAACTCAAAACAAATGTAATGATACCAGCTCTGTACACCAGAGCAAGGCTTATTGTGATGATTTGGTTGAATGGCAAGCTACGAATTTACTTCAAAGAAACAATATCTGTTCACCAAGTTAACATAAAATTAAACTTATCCCCTGGTGATCATGCCGAACAATCAATCGCTTTCTATGTAAGATTTTAGTAGTGTGAATATCTTTGTTGTTTTCCAAATAACAACTCAATGAACATACATAATCTTTGACTGGTTGAAAGATATAGAGTCGCGAGGAGGTGGATTTCTACATTTTCTCGATTACTTGCAACATATGACTTTGAGTTTTTCTATTTCTCATTTCATGCAACATAATTTTCTTTGGAAAGGACAAAAAATCCCCAATGTCTAAGCTAGTTGTGATTACTCTTGGAGGATAAAACTTGTGATTAGTTGTTTCCTCTATGGTTGAATGGGCTCTTTCATCATGTAATTGTAGGTTTCTCTCTTTCTAATTTCAGTTGGATGGGATCTTTCATCTTGGCAGAATTTTGGCATCAAACACATACATAGGGCTTTATGGAAGAATCTCTAAGATCCTCTCTCAACCACAACACTCTCTTTATAGGCCATCATACATCAGCCACCTTACCAAGAAGTTAAAAAATATATGCATAGACACACACATCTTAACGAGTTGAATTTTGAAGTATCACAATTCAAACATATTTCCAACTATTTTTCCATGCTCAATGAAAGATGAGAGATTTTTTACCTCAAAATTCAGGATAGGGAATCTAAGCCAAACAGATAAATGATTCAAAAAATAATAGGGCTCCTCAAGATCTTCCATTGGCCTATCTTTTACAGCTTGTATTTGTGTTATATTTGTACTTATTTGGCAAATCTAATACTTGACTCAGAGATGGGTTTACATTATAGAACTCTATCTGTCGTGTGTGTTTGTGTTTGCTAGTGGACTATTGCCTAAATGTTTTCTGTCAAGATAACAAGTTGTAGGTTGTTTCTTTTTGATGAGTTCATAGCAACCCATTAATTCCAAACATTTAATTTGGAGCACAATCCCAATGTCATCCCTTAATACTTTATATATGTTGGGATTTAAACATTGGTGGATGGCTTGACAACACCTTTTACACCATCATACCAACCATTAAATTATAACCCATTTGATAAAAGTACAAAAGCTAAATGATACAATTGGTAAAAAAATCTTCTAAACTTCTACAAAAGCATCACATGCACCAAATTGGTGTTTGGAGGGCGTAAAAACTACCTCAAACCTTTACTAATATGATTTTCATTATATTTTCTGCATGGAAGCAATGCATTACTGGCCTATCCTACTCTATTTTAGCTTTATTTTTGTGGAATTTTATTGTATCATTTCACTTTTACTAATATTTTAGGTCTATCTTATAGACCCATGATCTTCAAGGTTAAGGTTGTTATGATATGAATGCCCTCTGATTATGGGATTAATTTAGAGTATTGGGCTTGTCTATGTGAACAGATGAGTTCTGACACAGACATAGATATGGATGAATTGGACATTGAGTTTTCTCGAAACAGATCAGGAAAACCATATATCATCCAACCAATGTCTTTTCCCCATGGCAAGGATATCAGAGAGTAGAGATTCAACCTGTGGTTCTATAGTTTTGCAGATTTTCACACCTACTCCATTCCATGGAACCACAATCATATAGTGTGAGCATAGTTCCTAATGACCCAACTATAATTTTGTTGGCTTCTTAAGTCATTATGCTGAAATGAGGACACTTATATGTGATTGTGTGCAGGTTCTCTGTAGATGAAGTGACAATCAGAGTATACAAGAACAATGAAGTGGAAGGGGTCCCATATGGGAATCTATTCCACTCTATGAGAAGTACATGATTGGGCTACAAGAGGAGGGATAGAGAAGATAGAATGGAGTAAAGCATTGGTAAAGCACTATTCTATGCCTACTACAAATATTTTGACATAGAAGCATGTGCAATTCCTAATGGGGCTAGCTATACCTCTGTTGGTCGTCAAATAGGACTTTATGAAGAGCAACAAATGGGGGAAAAGA
Source organism: Taxus wallichiana var. yunnanensis (assembly GCA_018340775.1). NCBI lineage: Eukaryota > Viridiplantae > Streptophyta > Pinopsida > Cupressales > Taxaceae > Taxus > Taxus wallichiana. The sequence continues at coordinate 538,105,401 of CM031244.1, read as the reverse complement.
AGTCCCTCCTCTTTAATGGGAGAGGTTCCCTTATTCAAACAAACATATTTACAAATATACAAAACATGATTTTACCGTTGAACTTGGATATTACGAAAGTGTTTTCTATAAAGATCATCAATTACAAAAGGACTGAGGAATGAGAATACGAGAATGAGCAGAAGGGCAACATTCGAATTATAGATGACAGAGTAATTCTTTATGTATGTGAAGTTATAGTGAATTGAAACATGATCATTTGTATCATATTAGTAAGATGGATTTTAAAAGACAAAAAGTTCTATAAATAACATCCGTAAGAACACAAAGTTTCTTGACATAACACGTACAAAATGATCTTCACAAAATTAAATGAAAAGCTTGGGGATAAAAAGATCGATAGACAAAGAATGAAAAGCCCTTCTCGTATTGATTTCTTTATGATCTATTTACACTTTCAAAAAATAAGCCAAGTTCTTCCTCTTCTTGCAAAATGGCGTGGAAAGGCCATTATATAGCTTACAAATCAGTTACTCTTGGTAACCACTTCTTTTAACTAAAGATTAGTTAAGGATTGCCAATCGCAATACCTCAACTTATTACAATGAATCCGAGAAAAAGAATTAGAAGAGAAGAGAAGAATAAGGAGAAGAAGACAGGTGGTTATGACTGGGAGGGACCCACTGACTTCAAAATCCGCTGCCTGAATCTCTTCAATGCCTCAGCTATGTCTCTGCCACGGGGACTGACGTGTTGGTTGTAGACTGGGTCCAAAATCCGAGGCACTTCTCCATTTCCTTATCAAACTCGACATGAGTATGATAGTCTTTATTTGCTTCTTCAATGGCAGATTGAAGAGAGCAGATCTCCTTCATTTTCTCTTTGGAAATGGAGCTTTCCTTGAATAGATTATCTTTGACAAAAGCTCTGAATTGAGCTTTGATTTCTTGCAAGGAAAAAGGCACACCAGAAGTTTCATCCTGAAGATGACAATGTATATCTTTGAAAGCAGATACAACCAGTGTCTTGAAAGCCTCACCCTTTTGCCAGCTATTCTTCAGCTCTCCCAAAGCCTCCTCCAAGACTTTGATCTTCCACTCCACACTGTAAACCTAGGAATTTGACAAATTATCCTTTGCATCATCAAAAACCTTATTCACCAATAAAATGTTCTCATCTATCTGTCCCATGAGACGGAGGTCTACTATGCAACTGCTCCAGAGTTTGAGCTCTTTATCTATGATCCCGATAGTGGAGGAGAGCTTCATTGCAAGTTCTTCACCTTTTCATGGAGTTTGAAAGCTTCATCAATGAAGTTCAATCCTACAACAAGCATATCTTCCACCATGGCCTCCAAAGCTCTGCTATAGACGGAATACTTGTGCATGTCTTTGATACTCTGTACTTCATCTTGGCTCAAAATTACAAGTGGTGGAAGGGTAGTCAGTGGGGTAGGATCCAAAACTTTGTCCTTAGACAAAAGAGATTTGATAAAACCTGTGAGAATCTGGGCTTGTTCCTCCAACTCGCTCAATAGTTTGCTGCCCTTTCTCTACCCTCCCAATGACTCTTGTGACCGCTTTCCGGAGGTTGTGGATCTCACCTTCGTGGGTAGACTCTCCCATAGAATCCTTGAGAATTCTAGGTCGATGCTTGTAAGTCCTACTCGATTTATCTACCGTAGGCTTAGCAATCTCCAGGAATTGCTGACCCTGAGCATCAGACACTATCCTAGAGGTGATTCTGGCTTTTTTGGCATGAGAAGGAGGAGTAGTGCCTAACAAGGCTGCCACAGCATCAAAATTTGGCCCTGAGCTCCGAGAGGAAGATTTCCTCTTTCTACTGTCGACAAAAGGTTGCACCCATGCAAAAGAGGAGGAAGCAGCAGGAGGGGCAAGAGGACCAAGAGACAGAGAGCTCATGGCACTCAAGGTTTGCACAGCTGTTGTCTCAAGTTGAGACACGAGTGGGGTGCTTGAGACAATTGCTGCAGAGGAATCAATAGCACTTGGAAGTTCAAAGTGCTCGACTTCCTTATCTTTATCCATTGGAGTCGGGGAGCACTTAGAGGATCCGGCACTTCACTCTCTTCACTTTCACCGAGAACAATAATGTTCTCTCGATCCCAAAGGTATTTCTACCGCTTTCTCTCGGGATCATTTTCCACAGTGCTTCCTTCTTAACCTCTTTGAATTTCTTTTGGTATACTTGGGTGGATGAAGGAGTAGAATATGCAGGTCCTTGCGTTGATGAGGTAGGAGGGGTTTGCACAGGTGTGTCTGATATTGGAGTTGATGCTTCCCTCCTTGGTGTTGAAACATCCTTAGAGGAGGATTCTCCTGAGTGCCTCCCAAGCTCTCGAACTTTCTTATCATACCAGATCTTAGTCCTCGACTAAGACCGGAGCCGATCTCACCAAATCATCTTTCTCTTTCTTGAACCAATCCAAGTCCTCCAAGGGAGTGTGCTTAACCACATTATCATACTCATATGAGTATAGATCAGAGTTATCATCCTGGAGTCCTTCAGGAACTTGGTACAAGTCGAGTTCTTGGATCAATTGTAGAGAGAACCTGCCATAATGCATCCTTCTAGCCTCAAAATCATCGGCACAGTCAGCCCAATAGTCTTCTGTATCTGCCCTATGATGATAGATTATCTTGATGTTTTGCTCAATGAACTTCTTTAAGTCAAGCAAGTTCTTGGCTTGAAGAAATGGATGTGATGGGAGCCGTGGCTCTTTCTATATTCTCATAAGGTCCAGGGATGTTTTACAAGTGTAGACTCCCATAGAGATGGGGAAGTGCAAACCAGTAATCTTCTTGTCTCTGCAGGTTCTGTGCAATTTTTCTAACTGCCTGCATACTTCTATCAAAGCCATCTTATCACTGCAGAACATGGGAAGCCTCAGAGGGGTGCTCTCATAGCCAGCAAGCCTGATATAGGAGAATTTTCTGAATTGGATAAAATAGGCACCGTAGTGTGATATCGTGTTCATGGCTTCATCAAAAATCTTCTAGCAAAGTGTCACCATGAAGAAGCCCTCACCACGTACATGGTGAAAACATCATTTACCCTTCGGAAATTGTGATTACCGGTCTCTAGGGTGAACTGCAGCGAGGGCATATACAGATCATCCTTGTGGGCATCAATGTAAAAAAAAAACCAAACCATTGCCTTGATTCCGCCAAAGTATACATCAGGTATGAAGTCATGTAGAATTTCTTCATTTGCTATACATTAGACAGCTGCTCCGCTAAGTTCATGCTGATGATTTCTACCCAGTTGATATTTTGAGTTCCCTCGCACACCATGTTGATGAGCGGGCACATCCAGAAATGGAACTCATTAGTAGAGGGTAAGCCCATAACCCGAGCCAGTAGGATTATAAAATTTGACAATTCTTCATTGAAATTAGCCTCGAAAAGAGTCTTGGAGAGACAAGATGCTCCCTTGTTAGGGTTTTTAAGCCAAGACTTTGCCACCCGCGCCTTGTAGTTGTCAGCCTCCTTGATTAAACAGGCATGTGCTTGATTCTCGGGAAACAACTATGGCATTATCCATTTCTAGAATCCTCACTGCAGGATAATGGTGGCAAAGTCCCTAGTTTGGTGATGAGTTCCCCGTGTATGTTGGTCAATTCACTCGAATCAGGGTCGAAATGAGCTCCGCATGAAAGCACTGTATCTACACATTGCACCGAGATTGGGAAACCAGCAGCGAAAGCCAAACCGCTGTCGTGAATCATCTGTGCCATTGGTGTAGGGTTTGCATCTGCCATCCTCGACCAAAAATCACCAAAGTCAAGATGGCGAGCTTCACTGTCCCCGATATTGGGAACGGCAGACTCTAGTGGTGAGATTTGTTCCTGTCCCTGAAATTTGATCTTCATGTTGATAATAATTCGAGGGCAGAGCTGCAAGCTAGACTCGGGAAGGAATTATAGAGGGAAATGGATACGTGTGCAGCAATTTAGATTGCAAGGGTTCGAGCAATAGATAGCATGGAAGCAGTGTGAAAAACGCATAGGGGGTTCACTCCTTATATATCCGTTTAGGAGAGAGAAAGGTAATGAATTCGCATTTAATACATACCTACCAATTTGAATAAGCAAGATATTTGGGTAGAGCGGGAAAAATTAGCACGAATGGCACTTGGTTCATTTGGGACATGTGGGACGCGAAAGCGCGAAGCACGCGGCTTGGCCGATTCAAAGCGAAGGGAAAACATGCGCAAATGCTTTTTGGGACATGCGGGACAAAAATGCGTGAGGTACGCGGTTCGGGTGATTCGGCCGAAAATGGAACAACTTGTCCGGGCGAACTTGGGACATTTGGGACAAAAAGTTCCGATGGGCCCGAAAAAGACAAACTTCGGGAAACCGGCCAATCGGGAACAAAGGGCCCAATTGAACTTGGGACACGCGGGACAAAAATGTCCGACAGTTCCCGAAAAACACACAAAATGACCCAAAAATGTAGATTTTCTCAATTTCTCGACTTTTAACATTATCAGTACAACAAAGAAGACACTAAAACTCAAAATTTTGAATTTTCACTTTCTTAAGAGCAGGGGAATTTTGAGTGGACAACAGCTAGCTCCTTCTGGGGATGACTTGGTAGAAATTCAAGGAATGAGATAAGATAAGAACTTAGGAAAACTCGGGAAGCAGACCTGCACCTTATCCATTGGGCCACGAGTCAAAAAGCAAACCAATACAGAGGACAACACACCAAAACAAAAAGGAAAGAAAAACAAAACGTCATACGAGAATATACAAAGGGACTCCCTAATCACCTATGACTTGAACAATTTTAGGTAATCGCCCACTATAAGGAAGTGGGAGAGGAGAACCATCCATGTAATCAAGGTAAAAAGAATTCTTACCAAAGAAAGTGTCTGATCTTGAAAGGTCCGAGCCAAAGGGAATCAAACTTGCCATGGCTACCACGAGGTTCATGCCTTTTATCCCATAACAAAACAGTGTCTCCAACTTGGAAATCTCTGAACCTGGCTTTCTTATCAAACAGACCTTTACCTTCGCTCATGAACAAATATCCTATCAGCAACCTCTAATCTGTTCTCATTCAATTTGTGAAGGTACATAATTCTCTTATCCAAAGCATCACTGAAACTGGTATCTTCAATGGCCTTCATTAGATGCAAGGCTGGCAGCTCCACTGTTACTGGCAATTGAGCTTCTACTCCATATACCACTTGAAAAGGAGACATTCCAATAGCTCTCTTTGGTGTGATCCTGTCTACCCAAAGAGCATCATAGAGCTTCTTGTGCCAGTTTCGTTGAGACTCATTGACTAATTTCCTTATAATAGTCACCAAATTTTTATTAGTGGATTCTGCTTGTCCATTTCCCTGAGGATAGTAATATGAGGAGTGAGCCAAAGAGATGCCATACCCATAGCAAAAATCCATTATCTCGGTTGAAGAAAAATTCGAAGCATTGTTTGTCACAATCTTGTTAGGTACACCATACCTTACCAAGATGTTTTCTTCGATGAAACTGCACACCACTTCAGAAGTAGTACTCTTTACTGGAATAGCTTCTACCCATTTGGTGAAATAATCTGTGGTAGTTAATACATGAGTATGACCAGCACTAGAAGAGGGATTAAGTGTTCCAATGAAGTCCAAACCCCACTGTTGAAAAGGTTCCTCAATTACAACTGGCCTAAGAGGCAAAGAGGCTAATTTGGGTCTTCCCACGAAGGTCTGACAAGCCTCACATTTATCAACCCACTTGGATGCATCTCTGAACAAGGTAGGCCAATAATATCCTCCATGAAGTATCTTATGAGCAGTGACCGTTGATGAATAGTGCCCTCCACATGCCTGATCATGAAAAGCTGAGAGCAACTTTTTCTATTGTTCCTTGTCTACACATTTCAAAAACCTTCCATCTAACCCACGTTTAAACAAGGCGTTTTCCCACAACACATATTGCACTGACCTTAGTTTAACAGTCCTCTTTTCTTTGGTAGTTAAATGAGAGGGGCATTCTCCATAGGTGATAAAATGAGTGATATCAGCATACCATTCATCAACTGAGCTAAGAAACAGAACGGTAGGAAGGCCAACTTTATCCTCCAATAACTCATGTCTAGCTCCTTCAGCAATGAGCTCACAAAGGCCTTTTCCACGAATGAGCTTGGTCGGTTTGATGTCAATATCATATTCTTGGACCTTAGCAACCCAGTTCCCTCTCTTGGATCCAAATTCCTGTTGTGTGAGAATTGACTTAATAGTTGTATCTGGAACCAACACCATGGAATGAGAGTTGAGAATGTAAAACGAAACTGCTTGACAGCTTAACCACTACAAAAGCATGTTTTTCCATCATGGTGTATTTTAACTCATGATCTTTCGAATATAGCTCATTAATGTAATTGGAAGTTCATGCTCATTAGAATCTTCTTGAGTCAAAACAGCAGCCAAGGTATTATATGTGGCGTAGTAATAGATAATAAAATCTTTGCTTGAATCGGGACATGCTAAAACAGAGTTTTAGCAATGGCTCTTTAATACCTTCAAAGGATTCTTTTCATTCAGAGACCAACCAAACATTTGTTTGCCTTTAATCATTTGGGAAATATTCAAAGTTAACTCTGCAAAATCAGGATGGACCTTCTTAAAAATTGATCTTACCAAAGAAAGAGTGCACGCCTTTTTTTGGGAGAGGAATTTGCTGGATAGCTTGAACTCGTTCAAGATCAATCTTAATACCATCTTTGGAGATGATGTGCCCTAATAATTTCCCCTCTATGACACAAAAGACAGATTTTTTAGGATTCAAAGAGATCCCATGTTCTTTACATCTTAGCAAAACTGTCTCCGTGTGGTCAAAATGATCTCGCCCTTGTTTTAGAAAACACAAAGTCATCATCAGGTATATGAAAATACACTTCCCTTTCAAACTTCCAAAGGCCGATCCATAGCTCTCTGAAAAGTGGCACCAGCATTAATGAGCCCAAAATTCATTCTTTTGTAAGCAAAGGTACCCCAAGGGGTAGTGAAAGTTGTTTTATGCTGATCTCATAAGATTAACTTCTACCTGGTTATATCCTGAGAATCCATCAAGCATAGACAACATTTCAGATCCTGTTACTACTTGCAAGACCTGATCCATCATAGGCAAAGGATAATTATCTTTCAAGGAAGCTTGATTCAGATTCCTGAAATCAACACAGATACGAATCTCACCATTTTTCTTTCTAATAGGCACAATATTGGCAATCCATGTTGAATGGTGGATGGGAAAAATGATTTTAGCTTTCAACAGCTTCTGTATTTCTTGAAAAATGGTGTCAGCTATTTTGGGATTGTATTGCCTCTGTTTCTGCTTAAAAGGCTTAATTCCAGGTTTGAGAGGAATAAAATGCTGCATATCTTTTGGTTGGAAAGCTTTTAAATCCTCATAAGAGTAAGCAAGAACATCCTTATACCTCTTTAAAAGATCAATTACTTTCTTCCTCTCATCTGTCATTGCAACATTTTCCAATGTTCATGAGCTTAGGATCGATAGAACTCCCAATATTAATTTTGTCATACTCAACCGATTGTTGAGGTCCAAGAGAAGCTCTAGACTTTACATACTTGTCGTGTTTATCAAATAGTTCCTCTAAACTCACCAATCCTTTAGGAATCTTGTTTCCTTGAGTTTAATGCATCCATCCTGATCCATTTCTTCTCCTTGGGTGGCTGCTTTGTCAAAGGACACACTTTCACGAGGCAAGTTATCACTTCCTTTAAAGTACAATTGTTCAAAATTATCCTTGAGTTCTAAGAAAGAAAACAAGTGCTGATCATCATTGAAAACTTGCCAGTTATTTGTATTATCAGGTACACTAGGTCGATGGATCATCTCAATGGTAAACTTATCTTGAGAGAAGTTAGGATGAGGTATCAATAGTGACCCTGAGACTGCTAGTGAATCAGCCCTGGTGTTCTTCTCCCTAGGTATTTCTTCGATGGAGAAAGCATCGAGAAATTCAATGGAATCCCAAACCTGATTCTGTAATGTTTCAACGTTCCATTTTTTACCTGGAAAAGGTTTCTAACTTGCTTTACAATCAATTCCGCATCACCACGAGCTAGAAGATTCTTTACACCTTGTTCTTTTGCCACTTGTAGTCCAAGAATGAGAGCCTCATACTCTGCTATATTATTAGTATTTTCGAACTGCAACTTGAATGAAAAAGGATGAAGGCTTTCTTTAGGTGACACCAATAGGACACCAGCTCCAGAACCAGCTGAGGAACAACTTCCATCAAACTCTAAAATCCAAACACCATTAGGATCTTTAGGTGACACTTTGGGGAGTTGGATTTCATCAGGGGACATAATCATGTAGTTGCCATGCCCCATATCCTCATAGAGTATTTGTGCTTTAGGATCATCCATTTTTTGTACAATATACTCAGATTGCTTCTCAGGCAGCAACTTCTTCATTTGTCCATTAACAGGTACGAGTGCATGTGACCAATCCATTTGAATTTCTCCACCCACATCCTTATAGAAGTTCCTACTTAGCAACATCCTGTATGAAGGAGGAATATCTGCTACTAAGATAGTAGCCAAAACACTCTTCTCAGGCAAAGCAACAAAAGCCACTTGTGTATCTTTAATTCTTTCGACCAGGGGCACTTCCTTACTCTCCATAGAGTAACAAGATCCATAAGTGCGTGTGAGGGTCAAGCCTAAGGCATGAGCTACTTCAGCAGGCATCACATTGTCTGATGCTTCTGAGTCTATGACGTAATTACTAAGCCTATGGCTAGCTATAAGAAGTGTTACATAAAATGGTTTTATTTTGTCATTGGGTGAGGTGATAGTGGCTACCAAACTAGGTCATGGTGTAGAAGAAGGAGTGGGTAAAAGGACTTTAGACGTGGTTTTAGAATGGAAATTGACAAAGTGAATCATTTTAGCAAAAGCTTTGGGATGGGTTTGATAATACTCACCTTCGAGATTTGAACCTTAGTCTTTTTCAAGTGGTCAATAATATCAAAAGACCTGTATGGACGGGCTATCATCACTTGAGATCCCGTGTTTATCAATTTTAGGGGAAAAAGAAGAAACTTTAGTAGTAGAATTGACAGACTCACCTTTGGTGTAGATGAAATGGGGATAGGAGATCCTCTTTTTTTGCAATTACGGGATAGTTGTCGGCTGCTCCTTAGATTTCTTGGTGGGTTGCACCACTTTCTCCCTCTGATTTTCCTACTCTCGAGTCATGACAGCGTACGATTCGCTATTCATGTCTACTACTACTTCATCATAATCATCTCCATCATCAATGCCCTCAGTGGTGAAGAAATTAACTCGAGATCCCTCAAGTTCATCTGCTTCATCATCAACTTCTTCCACAAACTCCTCGCAAGCTTCATTATCCTCTTCATCATCTAGTTCCTCAACTTCACAGGTTGCATTGACAGAACTTTAACAGAGGTCCTTCAAGCACTAGCCTTATTTGAGAAGCGGGAAAACGATTCCTGGGATGAAAATTCCTCCTTGGAACGTCTTCATAGGGAGCATGCTGAGCCAATTGTTTCTTTATGGCAATGAGATCATTCACAAGTTTTTGAACCAATGGATCAGTATTAGGTCCAGGGGTGGAAGAGGAGGAAGAAGCAGACTTAGATTTGGAAGGGTCTCTCCTCAATTTCCCTGACATGATTAAATCATCTTCGACACTAACAACAAGAGTTTGATCTTCAACCAATGTTGCGAGATTAGCCCTTCTCAGTGCATAACTAACTTCAAGCGATTGGGCATTTAGGAAGAAACATTTTTGGATTTGATCTACAGGTCGAGTATTTGGTGGAATTTTATTAATCAACCTCGTTAAATCAGCCACAAATTCTCTCATGGGCTCTTTTGAATCTTTCTTTATCTCGAGAGATTTGGGCTAGCAAGGCATGCACATCTTCTCGCTGGTTTGAAACGGTTTTCAAACCCGAGTTCTCATTGTGTCCCGCCTAGTGATAGCACCAAATTAAGGTGATAGAACCAATCAGCAAAGATTATCTTGTAAAGTCTCAATGAATAGTCTCACAGAGACGTCTTCATGTTCAACTCCCGAACTCCACATGCAACTATGAAGGCTGCAATGTGTTCATCAGGATGCACTTTACCGTCACCTTTGAATTTAGGGAAGTTCTTCCTGGTTACCTCTGGGTAACTCATGCAAAGGCTGAGGAAGGGCAAGGGGCCCGACACGATGACCCCAGGGCAATGGTACCGCCATTCTTAGGAAAATGGCTTGAAGAGGAACTGTGACACCAACAAGAACCAAAGCTCGAAGATTAGGACTGATTGACTCTGAAGGAATACCACCCGAAGGGATTCTATCTTGAACAGGTGGAGTGCTTGTCGAACGAGTCTTTCTATTTCTTGTTGAAGGGAAAGGAAAACCCTACTGCTCCAAAAGCTGAAATTGAGAATCTTCAATACCAAGGGCCCTTCTCCCTTGAGTAAAATGTGGAGTCACCGATCAAAAGATGATCAAAAATTACGTAATCGGAATATGATTTTCCCAAGAGTCACCAAAACTGTTAGTCGTCAAATAGGACTTTACGAAGAGTAATCGGGGGGACAAGAAGTCCCTCCTCTTTAATGGGAGAGGTTCCCTTATTCAGAAATGAACCTATTTACAAATATACAAAACATGATTTTCCTGGTTGAACTTGGATATTACGAAAGTGTTTTCTATAAAGATCATCAATTACAAAAGGACTGAGGAATGAGAATACGAGAATGAGCAGAAGGGAAACATTCAGAATTATAGATGACAGAGTAATTCTTTATGTATGCGAAGTTATAGTGAATTGAAACAGGATCATTTGTATCATATTAGTAAGATGGAATTTAAAAGACACAAAGTTCTGTAAATAACATCTGCAAGAACACAAAGTTTCTTGACATAACACAGACAAATGATCTTCAAAAAATTAAATGAAAAGCTTGGGGATAAAAGAGATCAGATAGATAAAGAATGAAAAGCCCTTCTGTATTGATTTCTTTATGATCTATTTATACTTTCAGAAAATAAGCCAAGTTCTTCCTCTTCTGCAAAATGGCGTGGAAAGGCCATTATATAGCTTACAAATCAGTTACTCTTGGTAACCACTTCTTTTAACTAAAGATTAGTTAAGGATTGCCAATCGCAATACCTCAACTTATTACAATGAATCCGAGAAAAAGAATTAGAAGAGAAGAGAAGAAGACAGTGAAGAAGACAGGTGGTTATGACTGGGAGGGACCCACTGACTTCAAAATCCACTGCCTGAATCTCTTCAATGCCTCGGCTATGTCTCTGCCACGGGGACCGACGTGTTGTTTGTAGACTGGGTCCAAAATCCAAGGCACTTCTCCATTTCCTTATCAAACACGACATGAGTATGATAGTCTTTATTTGCTTCTTCAATGGCAGATTGAAGAGAGAAGATCTCCTTCATTTTCTCTTTGAAATGGAGCTTTCCTTGAATAGATTATCTTTGACAAAAGCTCGAATTGAGCTTTGATTTCTTGCAAGGAGAAAGGCACACCGTGTTTCATCCTGAAGATGACAATGTATATCTTTGAAAGCAGATACAACTAGTGTCTTGAAAGCCTCACCCTTCTGGCCACTGTTCTTCAGTTCTCCCAAAGCCTCCTCCAAGACTTTGATCTTCCACTCCACGCTGTAAACCCGTGACTTTGACATATTATCCTTTGCATCATCAAAAACCTTATTCGCCAATAAAATGTTCTCATCTATCTATCACATGAGACAGAGGTCTACTATGCAAATCGCTCCGAGTTTGAGCTCTTTATCTATGATCCCGATAGTGGAGGAGAGCTTCTGTCATTGCAGTTATTCACCTTTTCGTGGAGTTTGAAAGCTTCATTAATGAAGTTCAATCTGCAACAAGCATATCTTCCACCATGGCCTCCATAGCTCTGCCATAGACGGAATACTTGTGCATGTCTTTGATACTCAGTACTTCATCTTGGCTCAAAATTACAGGTGGCGGAAGGGTAGTCGGTGGGTAGGATCCAAAACTTTATCCTTAGACAAAAGAGATTAAAAAAACCCTGTGAGAATCTGGGCTTGTTCCTCCAACTGTTCAATAGTTTGCTGCCCTTTCTCTACCCTCCCAATGACTCTTGTGACCATTTCCTGGAGGTTGTGGATCTTACCTTTAGGGGTAGACTCTCCCATAGGAATCCTTGAGAATTCTAGGTCAGATGCCTGTAAGTCCTGCTCTGATTTATCTACTCGTAGGCTTAGCAATCTCCAGTGAATTGCTAACCCCGAGCATCGACACTATCCTAGAGGTGATTCTAGATTTTTGGTGCGAGAAGGAGGAGTAGTGCCTAACAAGGCCGCCACAAATCAAAATTTGGCCCCGAGCTCGAGAGGAAGATTTCCTCTTTCTACTATCGACAAAAAGGTCATGCAACCATGCAAAAGAGGAGGAGGAAGCAAGCAGGGAGGGGCAAGAGGACCAAGAGACAGGGGAGCTCATGGTGCTCAAGGTTTGTCAAATTGTTGTCTCAAGTTGAGACACGAGTGGGGTGCTTGAGACAATTTCTATAGAGGAATCAATAGCACTTGGAAGTTCGGTGCTCTGGACTTCCTTATCTTTATCCGTTGGAGCTTGGGAGCACTTAGAGGAGCCGGCACTTCACTCTCTTCACTTTCACCGAGAACAATAATGTTCTCTCGATCCCAAACGTATTTCTACCCGCTTTCAGTAAGGATATTTTTCCACAGTGGTCCTTCTTAACCTCTTTGAATTTCTTCCGGTATACTTAGGTGGATGAAGGAGTAGAAGCTGCAGTCCTTGCATTGATGAGGCAGAGGGGTTTGCACAGTGTGTGTCGATATTGAGTCGATGCTTCCCTCCTTGGTGTTGAAACATCCTTAGAGGATGATTCTCCCGAGTGCCTCCTAAGCTCTCGAAATTTCTTATCAAACAAGATCTTAGTCCTGACTAAGACCGGAGCCAGATCTCACCAGATCATCTTTCTCTTTCTTGAACCAATCCAAATCCTCCAAGGAAGTGTGCTTAACCACATTATCATAGTCATATGAGTATAGATCGAGTTTTCATCCTCGGAGTCCTTCAGAACTTGGTACAAGCCGAGTTCTTGGATCAATTGTAGAGAGAACCTGCCATAATGCCTCCTTCTAGCCTCAAAATAATCGGCACAGCATGTCACCCAATAGTCTTCTCAGTATTCGCCTATGATGATATATTATCTTGATGTTCTCGCTCAATGAACTTCTTTGAGTCGAAGCAAGTTCTTGGCTTGAAGAAATGGACAAAGTGATGGGAGCCGTGGCTGTTTTACAAGTGTAGTCTCCCAAAGAGATGGGGAAGTGTAAACCGGTAATCTTCTTGTCTCTGCAGGGTTCTGTAATTTGTCTAACTACCGCATACTTCTATCAAAGCCATCGTATCACTGCAGAAACATGGGAAGCCTCATAGGGGTGCTCTCATAGCAAAAGAAGCTCCGATATAGGAGAATTTTCTGAATTGGATAAAATAGGCACCGTAGTGCGATATCGTGTTCATGGCTTCATCGAAAAATCTTCTAGTAGTGTCACCTTCAAGAAGCCTAACCACGTACATGGTGAAAGCATCATTTACCATTCGAATATTGCGATTGTTGGTCTCTAGGGTGAATCATGGGCGATAAGCATATACAGGATCATCCTTGTGGGCATCAATTTAAGAAAAACCAAACCATTGCCTTGATTCCGCTAGAGTATAAATCAGGTACGAAATCATGTAGAATTTCTTTGATTGTTGTACATTAGGCATACCGCTCTGCTAAGTTCATGCTTGATGATTTCTTCCTGCTTGATATTTTGAGTTCCTCGCACATCATGTTGATGAGCGGGCACATCCAAAATGGAACTCGTTAGTAGAGGGTAAGCCCATAACCCGAGCCAAGAGGGATTATAAAATTTGACAATTCTTCATTGAAATCAGCCTGGAAAAGAGTCTTGGATAGACGAGATGCTCCCTTAGGGTTTTTAAGCCAAGACTTCGCCACCCGCGCCTTGTAGTTATCGCTGCTTGATTGAACAGGGCTCGTGCTTGATTCTCGGGAAACAACTATGGCATTATCCATTTCTAGAATCCTCGGTGCAAGTCTAATGGTGGCGATCCGGTTTGGCGATGAGTTCCCGTGTATGTTGGTCAATTCGCTCGAATCGGGGTCGAAATGAGCTCGCATGAAATCACCGTATCTACACATTGTACCGAGATTGGGAAACTACCAGCGAAAAGCCAAACTACTGTCGTGAATCATCTCGTGCCATTGGTGTAGGGTTTGATCTGCCATCCTTGACCAAAAATCACCAAAGTCAAGATGGTGAGCTTCACTGTCCCCGATATTGGGAACGGCAGACTCTAGTGGTGAGATTTGTTCTGTCCCCCAAATTTGATCTTCATGTCGATAATGATTCGGAGGGCGAGCTGCAAGCTAGACTCGGGAAGGAATTACAGAGGGAAATGGATACGTGTGCGAAATTTAGATTGCAAGGGTTCGAGCAATAGATAGCATGGAAGTAGTGTGAAAACGCATAGGGGGTTCGCTCATTATATAGTCGTTTAGAGAGAGAAAGGCAATGAATGCGCATTTAATGCATACCTACCAATTTGAATAAGCAAGATATTTAGGTAGAGCGGAAAAATTAGCATGAATGGCACTTGGTTCATTTGGGACATGAAGGGCGAAAGCGTGAAGCACGCTGCTCGGCGATTCGGCGAAGCGGGGAAAAGACGCGCAAATGCTTTTTGGGACATGCGGGACAAAAGTGCGTGAGGTACGCGGTTCGGGTGATTCGGCCGAAAATGGAACAACTTGTCCGGGTGAACTTGGGACATTTGGGACAAAAAGTTCCGACGGGCCCGAAAAAGACAAACTTCAGGGAAACCGGCCGATTGGGGAACAGAGGGCCCAATTGAACTTGGGACACGCGGGACAAAAATGTCCGACAGGCCCGAAAAACACACAAAATGACCCAAAAACGTAGATTTTCTCAATTTCGACTTTTAACATTATCAGTACAACAGAGAAGACACTTAAACTCAAAATTTTGAATTTTCACTTTCTTAAGAGCAGGGGAATTTTGAGTGGACAACAACCTCCAACCCCACAATTGGCGGGAAGGTTTGAATTACAGAAGTTTGAGTCCTTTACATGACAAGAAAGTGCAGGTGGGTGAGGGTAAATGACATGGTATACGACTAATGTGCAAACAAATCTAGGTTGGCATATTCAATTACTAAAATAGCAATTATAGATAAAATGGTGGAGGCAGTGGAAGAAAAACTAAGGTTGGAGATACATTGGACCCATAGGAACAATACCCTAGCTATTCCAAAGAGGAATTTCAAGGAGAATTAATCAAATATGAAGAGGAATGTGCCATTTAAAAAGCATAAAATTGAAAGTCAAAAACAGGGTAGCTCATTTCTAGGAAGATAAATCATGTATCTTTTAAGCCAAGTTAACAGAAGATAAGAAAGGTAACCACAACATGAAAAGTCTAGAAAAACATCTTCACATGCACAAAGACAACTTAAACGATTTGAGAAATTTGGAAGAAAGTATCTGAAGCTCTTACTTTAAGTTTACCAACCAAACACTAGAGAAATACCCAATTAAATCTAAATAATGGAACATATATTGCATTTCTGATATAGTTGTTTAGAGCAAACACAGACTTAGAAAACTTTATAGATGACCGAGAACAACGACGCCCTACACTCAACAAACGAGCTCAAAGCATAAGCTTTTTTAGGATAACCACCAGATCTAGAATGAAATACAGAAACCAACGTCCCTTCCCACAAAACGCCTTATAAACTACGAGTTTCTAAATTAATGGTTTAAATGTCAAATCCATTAAAAAACAACATAATCATACTTGGTAGTCCCACGTAATATATCTACATTAACTCGTAATCTTACTCGAACTCTACAATTTTCCATATTTTTGACCCATACGCCTAGCATGAACACCCATACGCCTAGCCACACTTGAGGAAAAATCTGCAGTCCATCTGTACAGAGACCGCTTCAAACCCTGCCTCCATTTCTACGAGCATCGCTTCAAAATCCAGCACCACTGTACAAAAATACTTCACCATTACGTTTCGTTCTTCTGCAAGACACCTGAATTTTACCTTTCTCTCCATCATCTTTTTCTTCAGATGTCGATGAAAATGCAGTCGAACAACGTTTGTCACAATTCATTGAGGACGAGGTTCTCAAAATCACCACTAATCTGGTGGGTAAGTGGGGTTCTGCACAATGCAGTCTCTACCCAGAACTTGAAGCCCGGTATGAGAGACTCAAGTCCCACGCCTCGAAACCGAGACCTCCTACACCTAATCTAGACACACCACAACAACAACAACATCACGATTCTTGTTCCACTGACTCGAACTCATGGTGCGCCACAGCGGAGGGAGATTCGAAGTCGAGCCATAGCGAACGCACCTCTTTAAGAATGTTCATGCCTCGCCCACTCACAGATTTAGGTTGATTTCCCCACCTCCTTCCAAGCCATGCTTTTGTGGGTACCCCAACAAGCTGCTCGAAACCCTCTACTTTAAAAAAATCACAGCCTTCTCATAGCTCAAGGTTTAGTTTTAAGCAAAACCCCAACTTAAATCTTCTACTGGTATCGATAAAACCTCATCTATATCTAAAGGTAGGCATGGTCACATGTGAGTATAACGAAGGGTTTCATGGTGAACTTAACTACCTCACTGATGTGTTTTTGATAGATTTGACTACTTTTTCGTGGAGAATCCAAAAGAAACAGCTCAAGAAAGATGTGCAGGAATGGCACAAGGCCAACATGGATGCTGAGAAACTGGTGAGTTGGGTAAAGCAGGCGTTTGCACGGACACAGGACCCTCAGTAACCCGTCCTCCATTTCGACTCCGGGAATAGATCTCCCTCCTTTGCATATATGGTGGTAATGATATGATTACGTCTCAAATTTTTAGAAATGTGACAGAGCCTTATCTCTCCGTAAACTTGACATTGCTTCCAGTGCATTGCCAACCGTAAGGTGAAAAGCACCCGCACATCGCCAACCATTTCATCTTGGTCGCGATGTATCCATCACTGTCGATCGGGAGGGGGTTTTCCACCAGAGAATATGCCTTTCGATGTAATAAGCTTAAGCTCATTGAGGTCTATTCAACTAGATGTGCTCAAATTTGGGCTAGATTGTATTTGTTAAAAGTTGGAGATCACAATATTTTTTAAAAATACCTTCGTGTCAAACAAATTAGAGAAAAATTCAAAGCCATAAAAAACACATGCTCGTCTTACCAATTTTCCCCACATTTCTAATGCCTTTGTGGAGCACTAAAATATAGTGTTTAAATCCCAAGATTACACTCATGAATATCATGACGCGCTCCAAAAATGTTTGGATGTTGTTATTTGAAATCTTTCCTAGGTGGCCAAAATCTAATGTAATTCCCTCATTACACTGGAAGAATTATATATTTTCCTTATATTGCATGGCAAATGAGAAGGTCCCAAGTATTCATGGGTTCCCTTGTGAATTTTATAAAGCAACCTGACAATTTGTTGTCCCGAATCTCCTTCAAGTCTACAAAGACTGTTAGCTAATTGTTCCCTTAAAGAAATAATTAAAAGTGTAATACTAAATTCATACCTAAGATGGGTGATCCAAAGCTTATTAGCAATTGAAAACCCATCACTCGTAATATTTCTAATAAAATATTTTCTAAATCACTAGCATTGTGGCTTCGCCATATTCTTCCGATTATCATCAAACCCGAGAAGATCATCTTCATTAAAGGAAGATACATTCTAGACAACATCATTGCAGTTTGGGACGAGATATGGAGTGGGCTTCGGCCTTTTGCCAAAAAACCACTTTCCTTAAACTAGATTTTGACAAGGCCTATGATTGTATAGAATGACCTTTTATATTAGCTATATTGCAGATTTTGGATTTGGCAATTTTTTCCTCCACGTTGTAAAAATATTACTTTTCAAATGCCTCTACTTACCTTACCATCAACAAAAAAAATTTTCTAGCTTTTTCCTATTTCACTCAATTCAACAAGGTTTCCCTCTCGTTCCCAACTATCTTTGTGTGTTATCTACTGAGAATTTTGGATATTTACTTTCTCAACATGCCTCTCTAGGGATAGTTCACGAATTTATTTTCCATATCATTCCATGAAGATTATCAATAGGTACTTTGTAGATGATTCATTAGACTAAAACTTGATGAAAATGAAGGTTACTTTGTTAAAGTGTTAGATTGTCTAGACATCTTTTGCCTAGCATTTGGATCATCTCTGTAATGGAGAATAACCCTTTGGTATGCAAAAATACTCTCCCCATGCCAAATTGGCTTAAGTAGTACTCTTAGAAGTGGCTTCAAAATGGTGAAAAATTCAAGTTTCTGGGGATTGCCTTTACCTTAGTGCATTGGAAATATGTTTTTAATATTTTTGAATTAAAATCTCCTACTTAATTTCCAAATTGCTTTCTCTTGTATCCAAATTGCTTCAAGATTTCTTATGGGCCAATTCCAAACACACCAAGGGGGTTTATCGTGTGGCCTGGGAAGTGTGTTGTAACCTAGGGAGAAATAGGAATGGGAATTATTTTTGTTTTTAGACAAATCCTTTATTTTTGTGTTAAATGGATTGTTGAAGATGTGGAAGGTAAGGAAACATGAAATATATTTTATGGCATTGTATCTCAACAAGTTCTCCTTATGGAAAGAATAGTTGGAAAAATATAGGTCTAAACACTATCTTTATCATGTTGGACCCTATCCAAATTGAAGGCACTTTTTTTTCTAAGAGCCTATGGAGAACCTATGTGGATGTCTAACCATACTTGCATTGGGACGGAGATGGATTTAACACCAAGCTCTCTATGAAGGACCATAACATCTAATGGTATCCTATCATGACTCGAAACTACATTCCTTTCACGAAACACCTAGAGTCAAAGCCGCATGTATTTTTAGGAAGGGGATTTCTTCCATTCGAAGCTTTGTGCATTCCAAACATTTGATATCTTGGATGAAGCTCAAATTCCATTTGAGTTTGGTTAATAAAGACCTCCATTCTATTATCAAAGTGTTGGAGCTTCTCCTTGACATGATGCTTCATAAGTTAGGTCTACATCCACCAACTTCTTTGTGAAATATTGGATATAGAACATGGATAACTATTTTAAGAATCACACATGGGGATTTCTCTACCACCTTATGAGCCATTTCTTTGTTTCCATCTCTAATCTAAATGCTAAGGGGAACTTCAATTCCTTAGCTCAAATATGGTTTTTCCACCTCAATCAAGTGTGTCATTATGATTAAGCTAAAATGGAATTTTATTCCTAATATAAATGTTATAGTAGCGAGTAAATGAATAAAAACTAAGTATAGAAATTACACCGAAGAAAACGAGAAATGAAATACAAAACCATAAGTGCAAAGAGAGGGTGAGAATTCTTAGGTGATTTGTAATGAGATCTAGACTGTGTCAAAGTTATAACTAGGTGAACAAAACGATAGAAGAGTCACACAAAGACCAAAAATTACAGATCCGAGAGAGATTGGTTGGACTGGGGACCCTAGAGAGGGATAGGGGTGCTCATGGGCATCCTAGGCCTATTTCTAAGCACTTGGGTATGTTGAAAATATCCGAAAACCTCCTTCAATGGGTCATAAGGTATTCACCTTTAGTCACCTTTGGTTTCTCTGAGGTCACACCAAGATCGCTGAGGTTGTTGGAAACCTGCAAGGGAATATGAACCTATAAAACCATCAAATAGACATCAAATCTCAAAAAGTGAAAGATGTGGAATGAGGGATCAAACTATCCTCATCTGTCACAATGGTGAACTTACAAATGAGTGTTGTATTGCATCTCAGACCCATTGTAGTTTTATGTGTGTGTGTGTGTGCAAAATTGTTCCCCGGGTGGCTCTTGTGCTTATTACACTTGATAGCAAGCAAATAACTAGATGTGAAGAAATATAGTAAATGTGTGCATGGAATAGAATGAACTTACCTCTTATGCGTGTATGCATAATAACCAACCCTTGTGTCCCCCCGTGATGGTGCTAGATAGATGCAATGAAACTCTTATATGCCTTGATGGATGTAACCTTAGGTGGTGATAGCTAATGCTTAGTGCTTGGTCCATTATTATGATCACATAAATTTATATTTATATGATTCCCTTGCTTGAATTTCATAATTAACCTCGAAAAGGTAGAATACCAAAAATATAAGAGAATCGATAGCTAGAAAAGACCTAGAAAGTGTGAGTAAAGTACAAAGGGGTCAGGGGCACCCAGAGGGGACGAGGCACCCGACACCGCATCCTGGCTGGCTGATATCCACAACGATAAAATCTAGAGAATAAAAAGGTAAGATGAGAAAGTAAGGGTGAAATACCAAAAGTGGTAATAGAAAGTAAAAAAAGGTGGCCAAAGACATGGGTTGATTAGTACTTTTCTTACTTAGGAATCATATGAATAGTAGTATGTAATCGGAATAGATAATTACCCAAAGTGCATGATTTTGTGTCTACATTTTCCCCACTTTATGTTGGTGAGTAGAAAGCTTGATAACATAAAGTAGATAGAGATGCGTACCTGATAACCATGTAGATAGATGATGAAATCTTGTCGAGGGACTATATAAAGCATGGAGTGATAAACATGTGAAGCGTGGATGTTAAGGAGGAGAAAGTGTAAAAATTGATGATAAAAGTGAACCTAGGGTGAAAACTCATTTGTAGATGTCGCAATGTACCTATTGTTGATGTTAATGTTGTTGTCGTTGATGTTGTGAAATGATGTTGACTACCACTTCCCATACATATGGACCTACAAAGAGAAGAACAAATAAGTAGTCAAATACACATGTATATGTGTAAAAGTATGTAAAAATGCTAAAAATGTGAAAAAGGAACATGTGGACTCGATCTGTGATGAGAAAATAGTGTAGAAAGGATCCTGAAGATGTCAATGAAGTGTGAGTTTTGGGTGATTTCACGTCACGATAGAATACGTATAGGGATGAAATTCTAGTTTCATCCTCCAACCTTTAACTGCTTCCCAAAGTTGTATAGCTCTCTAAAATGTTGGTTTTTTGGGTGATCCTATGCCACGACAAAATCAATGTAGAGAGGAAAGTCTAGTGTCATCCTCTAACCTTTAACTACTTCCCGAAATGAAAACACCACTTTGCAGATGGTGTGTACATATCCTTAATTTTGATTTCCTTGTGCTAAAGGACTCTCTATCCTATCAACAGGCCTCTGTGACATGTCGAAAAACTTTGTTGAACTAATTTTTTTGAAGATTTTCCGCTTGTTACTGGCATCCAAGAAGGACATCACTGTGCTAAGGACCCAAGTTTGATTCTATGCCATGTCTGAAACTAAAACATATTTATACTAGTTCCATGTTGTATATAATGTTGTATGGGGTGATTGATTCACCCATTTGATTCCCCCTCATTTGGGGTGCATGCGACATTGTTGAAGGAGTATGCGCCCAAAAGAGGATCGATCGCTGTGTTGAAACCATTCCCTGCAGAGGGAAAGAGAAAGTGCTTGGTAGAAACCAAGGAACACACAAACAAAGTGGTTAGGAGACAAGTGTTACTACAATCAAATACAAACATGCATGTATAAGACAAAATTTTAGCTAATCATATAATGTGTAACACGCAAGTAAACATACAATAAGACAATGTAGACTATGAAAAACAAGTTAAAAACATGATTAAGAGAAACCAAGATATGCATTATGTTGTGGATTAGGTGGAATGGGATGCAGTAAATGATAGGATCAACGTGCCCCTTGAGTAGAAGTGTATATATGCAATGAGGTTCATTTATTTATGCCCTTAGTGGTCAAGAAATGAATCGTAAACTAGAGTGTGTCATCCGAAAATGGTTTAAATATATGGGATATAAAGTTGTGATCAATAAAGCACAAAGTGTAGAGTGTAAATGCATGAGTCATTGAACATGTGAGTGTGATGAGGTCCACTTGAGATGTATACCCCATCATTCGAGTATGGACCATGGGATGAGAGTGTATCATAGAGTAATGACCACAACATGTGAAAGTAGATGTCAAAATGATATATCATAAATATGTAGAGTAGAAGATGCGAGAAGGAGATGAATATGTGAGATGTGAAGTATGTAATATGATGTGTAGTATGTAGTCTAAAGTGTGTTTTGCGTTGTGTGTTTTGTGTTTTTTATAATGTGATGTGTGTTGGCGTAGTAGCTGATTAACATGATGAGATCCCTCTCCACCATAAGTTTGAGATTTTGGTGTGACAGAAAATCATTTGGTATCAGAGCTACATGAATTGCCATCACACCAAAATCTCGAACTTATGGTGGAGAGGGATCTCATCGTGTTAATTAGTTCTTGATGATGGGTGACCTCCTGGGAAATTCCCGGTATCACTTCCTCCTAATGTTGTTGGGCCTAATTAGGTGTATACTTGACTCCATTGTGTGGGAGGGTATTGGCATAGAAACTGATTAACACGATGAGATCCCTCTCCACCATAAGTTTGAGCTTTGTGTGTGACGGCAAGTCATGTACACAATCATTGCATATTATTCATTGGTGAAAGGTGCTAACAGACATCTCGATACCAAATGATTTACCCTCACACCAAAAGCTTGAACTTATAGTGGAGAGGATCTCATCATGTTAATCAGCTGCTATGCCAACAATGTGTGAGTGTGTGTGAGGTTCATGTATATAAGATGCCCTCAACAGTCAAGTGTGAACCAAAGCACAAGAGTTCATCATTGGGAAATGTGTATGTAAAAGACTAGATGTGATGTGTGTAAGATGGAAGATAGTTGATGATGTGAGAAGAGGAGGGGAAGGAAGTACGATGTCCCCCAATCGTATAATGATGAGTGTGTTATTTGATGCATGATGTTTAGTGACAGATGATGAGAGAGTGTATTGTATGTGCAAATAGATGGTAATAAATGCATGTATATATGAATGAGTATGTAGTAGATAAATATAGTCGGGAAATGGAATGGGTTCTTATTGGAAGAGATCCTTGTAAGAACCACAAAAACATGAGTGTGTCATCAAGTAATGGCGATATGGGATGTACTTGATGCAAGGTTATAAGAATGTATTACGTGGACCAATTCTAGAAGGGGAAAAATCTTGATGGCCCCTAGGAATGTGAAGGATGAGAGAAATCAATTGTCGCTTATGTAAAATATCGTCATTATCTAATCATAGCCAATAAATACAGGGCTGCATTGGAGACTTGATAGGCAATACTATGAGGTGGATCATATAAAGAGTCGTTACGACATAAGGTGTACACAATCATTGCATATTATTCATCGGTGAAAGGTGCTAACAAACATCCGTGTGCATACCAACAAGTGATATTTTGAGAATGATTGGGAGATGAATCACTACTAATAGTAATATTTCCAAATGACATAGGGAAATTTATAGAAGTGTGAGTGGAATCTAACGTGCCCCCAATATAGTCAAGCCAAGATTTCTCAGTGTTAGTGGAGAAATACGCACAACGAAGACTGCTAAATGGAACACCCGAAGACCATAGGTGACCATAATGTGAAAATAGCCATGATAAAGATGAGGTGAGTGAGGCGATGGGAGAATGTCATTAAGCATCAATCCAAACCTATTAGGTTGTCATATGTGCAAATAGTATTAGGGAAAGTACGGTCCAAGGGAATGGGATGCCAATAAGATTTGTTGATGAAGAACGTGCATGTGAAATGGGGTGGCACAGATGCAAACTTCTGGGGTGAGGGTGAAATAACATCCAAAGTATGGCGAACCCCTGATAAAGTACCATAACATTAATATAAGGATGGGTCTTGAATTTTTCCATGAAAGTGTCATTGAAATAGAGTCATCTATATCAATAGGAGTGAAGTTGAGTTTTCCTAATGCTTCATTAGTAAGTTCAATATGATCAACTTCATCACCGTGAATCGCATGTGTGTTTGCGCATGATCATGTTGTATTGTTGTATCAAGTATGTTGGTAGGAGGTGCACTAGATGTAAGAGGAGAGTTAACAGGTAGATTAGTAATTGTATAGGAGCACACACTATGGGTGAAATAGTGGAAGTAGTATGAGTAGAAATAATTGGAGTGCTTGGATTGGTAGAAGAAGATGGCGAAAGCAATAGACTCAAATCTCGACATCATATGTATCGATATTACTATATGAAATAAGTTGTGTAGGAGGAATAGGCATATCATAGAACATGGTTTATGCTACATAATTTGAAGGATTTAAGATCTCTGACGATAATATGTTCATATCCATTATATAATAATCGATGCATAGGTGTACAATTGTATGTAGATGGGATTGCTTTTGCGTTCCATGAATCCAAGGCATACCTAATAACAAATTGAATTGAAATGAAGCATCTATAACAAATAAGTCTGTGAGGATAGTCTTAGGCCCAACTCGAATATGTAATGAAATATTTCCTGATTAAACTAAAATGTAATATTCTAGCCTAATCTAATGCAAGTTTGCAGTAAATAAATAAGCAATGGAATAACTGAAATAAACCCAAGTAAGCTAAGCAATAAAAATAGAGAAACCCTAATGTGTAAAGAGGGTTAGGAGATCCTTAGTTGATTTGAATATGCCATAGGAATGTGTCATAGTGGAGACCAGTTAAACAAAAGGAGGAAATTGTCACACAGGAGTCTAAGAAAATGCATATTTGGAGGATTTGGCTAGACTGGGGCACCTGGAGAGGGATAGGGGATCCTCTTGGAACCCTGGTAAGAGTTATGGCCACCTTGGTCTACAAAAATGGTCAAAACATGGTTCCGATATGGTTGCTAGGTGTTTGCACTTCTTCGCTTCTTGTCATGTGTATGTCATTGAACTTCACTGGATGTCGTTGCAATCCTGCGATGGATAAATCATTTGAAAAACCCCAAGAAAAGAATCAAAACTCAAAGAAAAGAATCAAAACCCTAAAAATGAAATATGCATATGAAGGGGTTGGACTATCCTCAGCTTCCAAATTGATGGACTTATCACTAAGTGTTTCATTACATCTCAGACCCAATGTAGTTCTAGGTGTGTGTGTGTGTGTGTGTGTGTAATTGTGCCCTAGGTTACTCTTGTGCAATAGTCATACTTTATGAAGTAACGAGAAAGTAACTAGATGTAGAATGAAAATAATTTGTGCATGGAAATAATAAACTCTCCTCTATGAAGTGTGATGCGAGATAAACCATCATTTTTGCCTTGAGATGGAGCTAGATGGATGCAAATGTAGCTATAGATGCCTTTGATGGATGCAACCTTAGGTGGTGATAGTTAGTGCTTAGTTCTTGGTCCCTTATTATGATCATATAATGTTATATTTATATGTTTCCTTTGCTTGAATTTTGTAATTAATACCACCTAAAGGCCGACTACCAAAATATAAGATGCTCAAAATATCTAAAAATTAGAAAGGACTCAAAAGTGAGAGTAAAGTGTAAAGAGGATAGGGGCACCCAAAGGGGATGTAGGTGCATGGCGCTGGTGTCTAGGTAGGGAAATCAATTTCAGAAAAGGTGAAACTAAAGTATGAAAATAAAGACTAGGCCAATAAAGGTGTAAGACCAAAAGTAGCAATAGAAAGCAACAAAAGATGGCCAAAGACATGGGTCAATTATTACTTTTTGTACTTAGGAACCATGCAAATAGTAGTATGTGATTAAGACTAAATAATGACTCAAAGTGCGTGATTTTATGTCTACATTTTCCCCCACTTTATGTTTGTGAGCATAATGCTTGGTAACATAAAGTAGATAGAGATGTGTACCTAATATCCACGTAGATTGATGTAGAAAATACACCAAGGGACTAGACAAAGTGTGGAGTGATAAAAAGATGAAGCGTAGAGATTAAAGATGTAAAAGTGTAAAAATGATGATAGTGAACCTAGGGTAGAAACACGTGTATATATGCTAATATGTGTGGTGTACCAACATAGTTAGTATCATGTGTGTGATGTACCCACTATGTGTGTGATGTTTCTTGCTTGTTTCCCATACGAGATGGACCTATGTGAAAGAGAAGATGATCAAGTAGTCAAATACACATCTATATGTGTAAAGACACATATATGTATGTAAAAAGCATTTAATGAAAGTATGAAAATGAAAAAGGAACATGTGCACCTAATTTGTGAAGAGAAAAATGGTGTAGAAAGGGTCATGTCGATGAAGTGTGATTTTTTTGAATATCTCACGCCACTGGCCAAAGAATTGTAAGGAGTAAAGTCTTATTTATCTTCCAACCTATAGTTGCTTCTTTACCTGGAAACGAAGAAATCTTTGTACTTCCTAGTTTTTTTTCTGATTTGACACTAATGTAATGGAAAAAGTGTAGGGAGAAACTTCTGGTGTTGTCCTCCAACCTTTAATTGTTTCCCATTGTATAGAATATCACTTCGCACCTTGGCTTTATCAATCTCCACAAATGGTTGGTGTGTACCCATGCATTAGTCTAGGACAATATGCCTTGTAAAATCCATTGTGTATAGAGTTCTATAGATTGTGCTAAACCCACTCCTGTTGTGTAACCCACCTTGGGAGGTAGCTGTGTCATGGAAAAAAACTGAAAAATGAATTGTATCGGTACTATGTATAAACCCAAATGTTGCCCCCATCTTTGGGGGCATAAGTGACATCACGGTAGGAGGATACTTCCCCAAAAGAGGAAAAACCGTTGTAACCAAAAAAGTGGCCTGCAAGGGGGAGGGGATGTGCTTGGTAGAAACCAAGGCATATGTAAACAAAGTGGCTAGGAAACAAGTGTTATTACAAACAAACATGCATGTAGAAAACCAATGTAAGCTATGAAGACAATGTATAAGAAAATAATGTAAACACTCAAGAAGCCAATATAGACCACAAAAAGTGAGTTGAAAACCTAGGAAATCACTCATGATGTTACAATACAATCAAGGTGTCGGCGATGAAGCCAAAAGCATACAAGTGTGCATAAATGACAAAGAGAAAAGATGAAAAACAAGAACAAGAAATAATAGACAATATAACAAATAAGTATGGAAGAAAATATCCTGCATAGAAAATGTTGCACATGAAACACCCGTTAACATGTTAGAAAGATAAAACGTATGTCAAAGTGTGTGTAAACCAATAAAGTAGTGTGCTATGAACAAAATGAAACAATAACACCTATAGTGTACGAATGTGGATTCCCCCAGGAATCATTGTGGGATTGGTGTCAAGCATCCATATCAATATGCCCCACTCTTTGTGTGTAATGGACATGTAGAGTATACGATCACAACTAGAAAGTAAGTGAGTGTGCATGTTTGCATGATTATGATAATGACACACAAGATATCTATCTAGCATGTGTAATAAAATGTACATATAAAAGCATGAGTAAGAAAGATTGAGTGCAACCATAAAATGTAATATGTTTTGGATAGATGGAATTGAATGTAAAGTGAATGATAGAACCTGCATGCCCCCGAATGAATGGAATTGTATGTAGTGAGGTTCATTTGTTTATTCCCCCTCGTTTTATCACAAATGAATTGTAAATGAGAGTGCCTCATCAGGAAATGGTCAAACTATGTGTTGTGTGTAGTGCATTGTGGTGAATGTGTAGTGATGACATGCAACATAGAGATGAAGTGTGCATGACAATGTAGCCTAAGCGTATATCACGACAAGATGATCGAAGGAGTGATGATTTAGCCTAAAGCGTATATCACTAAATGATGATCAGAATAGGTGATGACAATGTTAGAGTAAGTGATGATGTAGCCTACGACATTTATCACTACAAGATGAGTAGAAAGAGTGGTGATGTAGCCTAAAGTGTATACCACTAAATGTCGCTAGAGGAAGTGATGATGTAGCCTACGACATATATCACTAACCTAGGAATTTTGCATGAGAAAAGGTTGGATGGTTGAATGTGTGAGTGTGGTGAGGTCCATTTGATTTGTATACCCTCAACATTCCAAACATTTTAGTATGGACCATGTGACTAGAGTGCATCATTGGGTAGTGAGTGCAACACACATGATTAAATGAGTAAGATGCGTAATATGTGTAGGAAATGCAAATATGTAAAGTATGTAATGCAATATTTGTAGATGATATAGGTATAGAATGTGTAGGATGTATGAAACACAAAGTGTGAATGACCCTTGATAAATGTAGGATGTAGAATGTATGTATATAAGATCTGTGAATATGTCTTATGAGTAGTGTCTAGTGTATAGTGTGTGAGGTTCATGTGTATAAGATGCTCTCAACAGTCAAGTGTGAACCAAAGCACAAGAGTGCATCATAAGGTAATGATGATGCTAACATGTGGATGAATATGTGTATGCTAGAAGGTAGATGTGTGATAGTGTGAGTATGAAACATGTTTTGATGCTAGGGTGGGGGGAGTATAGATGTGATGCCCCCCGAGTGTGTAATGGTCAATGAATTATCTTATGAAAGAAAATGATGAAATCCACTAATAGATGATTTTGGTGATGAAATCATGTGATCATGCTCTAGGAGTGGTGGTATAATAGATAAACATTTTTCTAGTGAGTGAAGCCTATGTGCATGGGAGGGATGAGTATATGATGTATAGTGTGGTGTAAAAAAATGTGTAGGGAATGGATACATATGTACAATAGAACACAATGATTATGGACATCCACGTGGAATATAAAAGGTGGTGATTTACACCTAAATACAATAACTATCCTAAGAATGGGCCTATATTTATTTTTTAAAGTAGTAGAATGATGAGATTGTATAGGTTGTATGTGAGTAGGTGAACTAGGAGTAGATGGTGCTTTAGGTTCTATGAGCCATGGTGTACTAGATGAAGCAGAGGATGCATTAAAAACATGGGAGGAGAATGTGCCCATGGGGTAGATGGAGGTACACCATCAATAGAAATTACTTGATTGTTGTGAATAAATTTGAGATGTAAATGATTCATGGAGATAATAGATTTAGACATGCACATCCAATTGAGACCTAAGACCATGTCACACCCATCGAATGCTGTCCGACAAGTAAAAGTAAAAGCATAGTGATAGGACCAACTATAACATGGAGCTTGAAAAATCCATATGAATTGTTCATGGGATATGAAATTTGTGATTGTGGATATCCAATAATGATGAGAAGTGGAATAGAACATGTGTTGATGGGTCAAGATGGATCATCCTTAGTATTATTGATAGATACATATCCTATAGAGGCACTAATATACAAGTGATTAGAAGTGAAAGTCACATGATAATTTTGGTTAGAGAAGGAAATGATCAACAGAGAAGTGTTAGTATGCACAACTAAAAATTCAAGATCCCCTGATGTAGGAGGAGGCACTACATGATATGCATGATTAATAGAAGATTCAACCATTTTCTTTCATGTTGTGGAAGTGGGTTGTTATGTAGTTTGAGCTTATGATTTTCGTTGACTAGTGTAGATGTTTTAGGATATAGAAACTGAAGCTTGTTTCTATCGATAAGATATTGGATGATGTGGTGGAGCCTGAGGCACCTATTTGTAGAGTGTCCCACACATTGATGACTTGTGCAAATCCATTAGGCTCTGGAAGCTCAATCTTGTTTCTATCGATAAGATCTTGGATGATGTGGTGGAGCCTGAGGCACCTATTTTAGAGTGTCCCACACATCGATGATAGTCACATTGAAAGTTTTCATTGTAATTTCTTCCTTTGGGTCGTGATGGGTATATTTTGAGTGATGAATGAAGTTTCATAAGATTTCTCTCAAGAATATACTGTAATATGAGATGTGGGGCCATAGGGAACTTAGTGAATGTACGCTGAGGTGGTTGTGACTAAATCTCTTTAGTAGTAGCTATAATGTTGACACTGATTTTTGCATCAATGGGTTTGGTAGCGGATGGTTTAAATGTTGACTTATATTGAAAGTGAGTGGAGGATGATGCTTTTTCCTAATATTTAAGCTTTCCTATGGATAGAATTTTGGTTTCATGAAGCTTAAGAGTGTGACAAAGTTTATCGAATGAAGGAGATGTCTCAAAGAGCACACTTTCCTAGAGAGGTAGTAAGAGACTCTAGATAAACAAATCTTGAAGTTCGATTCTACAAGCACATTGGATATTTTATCTAAGTTGTTTTTATATCTCAAGACGTAATTGCCTAGGTGTTCGGTAGATCCTTGTTTAAGTCTTGCTAGTTTGGCATAAGAGATCTTAGAGTTGATGTTAATGGAGAAGTGAGTAAGAAAAGAATAAACTAGATGCATAAAATATGTTATCGAGTGAACATGTAGGTCATAGAACCAACACATCACATAATCATGAAGACTACGAGGAAATATCTTAGCTAGGAGAATGTGATCATCTGTAAAATCTAGAATAGCCACATTATATGCTTGAAGATTATCTTGTGGCTCACCATGGTCATTAAAAATAGGTATTTTAAGGGTGACAAAATTTAGTGGAAGCGAATAAGTGGATATAGTGGGAAAAAATGGAGTATGTAACAATAGAGTGGAATCTAAAGATGGAGACGCATGAGAAGTAGCTTGTTGTAATTGATGAATTTGTGCTTGAAGGTCTTGATAAAGGGAGGCTAGATATTTAGTGCTAGTGGAAGGAGCCTACCATGTATGAGAAACAAGAGGTGGGGTATAGTGATTAGTAGGAGTAGGGACAAAAACGAGAATGGTGGAAATAGGTGGAAGAGTAGAAGCAAGTGGTTGAGTAGAAATGGTGGTGGGAATAATGGTGAAAGCATTAAGCTCGGAAAGGTTTATAGCTTCCTCACGAGCATCATATAAAAGAAAGTATAGATCTTGGGGATTCTCAATGATATGATCATTGATGGATTTAAGATAGGGATTCACCAAAATGATTAAACTAAAATGCAATATCCTATCCTAATCTAATGCAAATTTTTAGTAAAGAAATAAGAAATGGAATAACTAAAATAAACCTAAGCAAGTTAAACATTAAAAATATGAAACCCTAATGTGAAATAGGGTTAGGAGAGCCTTAGCTTATTCAAAGATGTTGTATGAATGTGTCATAGTGGAGATCAGATGAAAAGGAGGAGGAAAATTTCACAAAAGAGCCTAATAAAATGTAGATATAGAGGGTTTGGCTAGACTGAGGAGCTTGGAGATGGATAAGGGTGCTTGTTTGTACAAAATGTTAGCATGATGGTGCATATAGGTATTTAGATTCATAACAAATAGTAAACAACACACAATGCATAAACCAGATCTAGATCTTAGAATATATGTAAGATGAACTAAATAATGACTATAACAAGATTTACCATACAAGAACCAATTTTAGTCATGTTCAACACCATTATCTAGCCAATAAGATCCATTGTATTAAATACTATAAAACACAAAAGCTTCATACATTATAGAGCTATCTCCATGAGTCATGCACGAGACGAAACTAGTAGCATAACTCTAAAAATTAACACACTCTTGATTGTGTAAACCAATACATATATATAGGGGTGGGGACTTTCCCTTCACCACCCATGCACTATCTCAAAATAGGCCACATGCTAATAATAGCCATGCATATTTACAAAACATGCAAGTATTCTAACAATAGACTTCCTATAGTTAACTCAGAAAAATCCTAAAAATCCTATTATTAGACTAAACTATGACATGGTTCTTAGTTGATGCTTGTTCCAAAAATACCATTCATTTCGTGCATTGTCCTACTCGCAAGTCTTCATCTCTTTTGTGTTCCCAACTCACGCTAACTCAAAAATAGCCTTACCAACGAAATGTTTCAACTAACTCGACTGATCCTGGGGTGCTTCCTTGTTGGAATATGAATTCATAGACAATAGTTGTCAGATAGCTTCTTCCATGGCAAGAGCATTCTTCAACTCACCCAACAACTCCTACATTCGTGCACCCAACACTTAGCCCCTTTTTTTCTGTCCAACATTACCCCACACTAAAATGGATTACCACCCCAACAATGGGTAATCACCTTGTCATTCCAAAGAATATAGGATAATGAATGAAAGAATAAAGAATAATTGAGTCATCTTATTTTGTACCCTTTTCCTCCTCTGGTAGAATGAACTCTAGGATATTCACTTTGAATTTCCCCCTCAAATTCATACCATTCCTTAAGCATTGTATTTTTTTATCAGGGATGTCCAAAAACTATACCATCAAACTCATCTAGAGTCATGTTTCCACCCTCACTCTTCAAAATTCTAAGGATGTTAGCCATACCTAAGACCATTCCTTCCATGACATCCATCTTTGCAGAAATGAGCTTCCCAATGCTCTTTATTCGATCCATGTGTTGTTTCCTTGCAACATCCAATGTGTCACACTTCATTTCTACTAGGGTAACCCATTCTATGTGCTGCCGAGTGTTTCATCCTTTGCTTCCTGTAGAACTTCATTTTCCTCTGCTTTCATTCTTTCTTGAACTAAGTTATCAGGTGCATTGTACACATGGCCAACACCGAATCTACCTTCTTCATTTCATCCCTTAAGGCTTGCAAAATAGCCTCATAGCTAGATATATTCCTTGCAATTGAAGCCTTGACCTAGATGCTTCTTTTGCATATCATTTTTGTTTAGGGAGGCATACTTGGTTTGTCCTCTAAAAGAAAACAAACTATTGTATGGAGGTAATGTAGTTCCGACTTGAACTCCTTGGGCACCTTCTCCTAAAAATCGGGCCTTTTTTACAAGATTTCATCAAAAATCTATTCGACCATCTTTTTGACATTTTGTGCCTCGGCCACTGCATTATCCACTCTTGGGTGAGTCATTTGATTTCTCTATCCTTATCTTTCTTATCTTCCAAGAGCACCCTACTTATTTGCTTTGCCTTATCAATATTTTGGTGCTACTACTTCGTGGACACTTTAACCAATGTGTTACTCACCTATTCATCAGAAAATTGTGTGGGTTTGATGGTCATATGGCATGTATGTGGCACCTTCCTCATCTTCTTTGAGTTATGCACGCCTCCTCACAAACATCAAAGTCAGGCTCATCCATGTGAGTCATGCTCCATGATAATTTCTTGTGAGTGTGCATATTGGCCATCTCTGGGTCCATCCAATCCCAACCATATAATTGTATATTGGGAAGGGTGCTCTGGAAGTGGGCACGAATGATTTTTTGCTTGGTCATCCAAGTAGCCCAAATTTTGAGTTCCCACTACCTCTTCACCTCCATATTGCTTGACTGTTTGTTCCCCACATCTTCTTGAACATGTGTGCCTTCCCCTTGTGGTTCTTCATCTCTTGTTATGCTCTTTGTTTTCTCCCCGGATTTAGCTTACTTCCCCCTCTTTCTCTTCTCCTTCAGGCAGTGGGGTGCATCTAGGACTTTTTATTCCCACCACTGGCATGTTTTCTTTCCCTTTCACCTAGTGTTCTGCTTCATGGGTACTCATACTATCGTCATCATAGTTTCATATATGATCATGTCCCCAATATCTTCATCCTCTTGCATCTCAATGCTAGGGGTGTCCTCCTTCTCCTACATGCTTTGTTAGGGGACTCTTCCTCCTCACTATCCTTTATAAGAACATATTTTTGGTGTTTTCTCCTCTCTTCTTCCTCATTCTTTACTAGAGTGACATGTGGAGATCTTCTTCACACCTCGATGTGAATGATCCCATGTGTCTCAATCCCCTAAACGTCCTATTCATGTCTCTAGATGTGTGCCTTTTCCTATAGAACTCTCTTTATATGATCTAGTCTCGCGCTATCTTCTTGTTCCTCCTGCTCTAGGGAATTTTCTAACTTTGTATCCACCGGATCTTCCTCGAGTTGGGGGTGCAAAGGTAACTTGTCTTGATGTTCCCACACTAAAACGGTTTACCCACCTTTTTTCCGAATAATATAGGTCTAAGGAGTGTCATATCCATGCCCTTTACCACCTTTCCATCCTTGAACCTTGGCCTTAGATAAATGTACATGTGTGTTGGTTCAATTTTTCCTATGACCAATAGACTCTTCGACATGATGTCCACATTGCTTGATTCCATGGTTTCCACATAGGCCTCTTTCCATGGCCATACATAAGTCTTGTGTAGAATGTGGATATATGTGTCTACTTTGTCCACATCAAACTGGAGCTTGCATCTCATGTTTGGAACCTATTCAATGACTCCTTGAAATATATGGCAGTAAAAGCAAAAAAAACTTACACCATGGGCTCTTACCACTCGACTGCATATGGAAGTGCCCAACCATCTTTTTGAAGCCTCAAAGTGTTGGTAGAATGTAAACTCAAAATTAGGTTCTTCTTATCAATAATACACCATTCTCCTTTAAACGCCTGTTACTCAACCTCTAAACCACTTCTCCTAGGTGCTCCATATACATTTTAGAAAAATTCTCATGCTAGAGTGAGTGTATTTGGAAAATTTCTTCATTGGGATTTATTCTCCAATGGAAACTCCCAATTGTATGTTCTCCTCGAAGCCGTCGAGGTTGGTCATCCAATGCCAATTTCATTAAATACAATCAACAACAAGATGGCACCCCAAGTTATTTTCTCACCTTTATCTACCTGGACACTGCTGCCTCATTTACCAAGCTTTCTGCAATGTACCATGTAATGTTGTAGTATGTCTTGTTTACCATCTTATGTGCTATATGTAACCAATGCATATTCACCTCATTCCACCATTTAGTGGCACCCAACTTGCTTCTTGCTTTACAAGCGTGTCATGTTGCAACCCTCACGGGTGGCCATGTCTATAATGTTGGTTACTTTAAAGGCTTGGCCCCCTTCTTATATTGATGTATGGTGGCCATTGCATCAATACCCTCATCATCAGATAAATCACCGTTGATCTCCGAGCCCGAGTCATGCAACCCTATCACCTTTCCAATCAACTTGGTTGCATGATCCTCATTCTCTTTCCCATGAAGTAGAAAAATTCCTCATGTGTCACATGTGACATAAGCCATTGCGCATCTTGTACAATTTCAGGGCTTCCCAAAATAGGGAAACTCCAAGGATTTTCATGACCCCCATGCTTTCGAGTAACCTCTTCATGGAGGTGTCCAAAACTCTAGTGTCATCTACTAAACATTAGTTAGTTTTCTATAAACCTCTATGGAAATGTCCTTTAGGAACTTCTCAGTTTGGTGGTTAATGTAAAACCACTCTACAACAAATTTATTTTCTCCCATGGCCATCCCCCGATCACCTCTTCTAGGTAAATATTTCTACCAGCCATTCCTCTTGGGTCATCAACTTCCTTCTCCACAACTAGAGCCTTTCATGGTGCCATTGTTCCTTCCAATCCATAAGTGTTGTGAAACCCTAGCTACTGCAGACCCAAATCATGCCTAAACCCCTTCATCACACACCCACACCACCACTTGAGTCCTTTTGTGCCTAGATGCTCAATCAACGTGCTTCAATCTTGTTAGGTATAATCAATCTACATAATGCTCCTCATCTTCATCTCTTCTTCACACTTTGCAATTTTCTTTGAACTCATAAGGTAACAAATGACGTTGAAAAAGTTAGATTTTATCACAAGTTTCAAAATTCCCCTTCCTTAATTGCTCCACCTACCATATACATGACATTAATTCCCTTGAGCACATTTTGTGCCTCTTTATCCCACCCCAATCTCTCGTGCCTCAAATTTTTGCCTCGGTCATAAATTTCGCAATCTGCCTACTACTTATCTATCACAGATCTCCTCTACCTGTGCTTCCTTATGCCAAAGTATTTATCCAATGTGACCCAACATATGTAGTCTCTAATGTTTTAGCCTCCTTTCTTATACTAAGTGCTCACCTCGGCCTTTTCATGTGGTGTTTAACTTTGAGAATTTATCCTTGAAGTTTTCATTAATTTTGAAAGCTGTTCCCTTTATGGTCACCCATGAGTTTATTTCTTTTATGTACTAGAACTAACCTTCTTTATCCACCCCACACTAAGGGTATGTGTAGTCCTCGCATAAAACACTTTAGATTGCAACCATATTTCGGCATGCAAGCATGCTTATTACACATAACACTGAACTAAATTGAAAAAACATAGCGATGATGAAGGAAACACATCTAAAGGAAATACAATAAGGGAAATCTAATCTAAATGGCAATATTTCCTTATTACAAACACCAAGAAGACTTATTTATAGTAGGGCTTCAGCCTACTCCCATTGAAGTAACTGGGAAACTGTGTTCCATCAAGTGCCTCTAGTTGGCAAGTGCTTGAGTCAAGTATATGAGTGATAACATATGGTCCCAACCAATGCACCTTAAGCTTTCCTGGGTGGTGCAAAAAATTTGAATCATAAAGAAGTACCATCTTCCCAACCTCAAGCTTCTTGTCCCTATGTTCTTGTCATGTCATGCCTTTTTCCTAGATTTTTCTTGCTTCTAACTCCATCATGCTATTGCGCACCTCTCATCCAGTTGTATCAACTTGTCAATTCATTCTTCCAATGCTTTCTCATCATCTAGTCCTCCTGTGCATGTAATACAAAAGAAGGTAACATGAATTCCATGGGTAGAACTTCCTCTACACTAAACACCAACTAAAAGGGTGTTTCCTTATTCAACCATTTGTAGGTTGTTCTATATGCCCAAAGCACAATAAAACTTTATCATCCTAGTCTTTCCTTCCAACATCACAATTTTTTGTCAATGTTTGGCTCAATATCTTGTTGAAAGCCTCAACAGTCCCATTTTCTTGAGGGTGATAAGGTGTTGTCTTATGGTGTGCAACCATAAATTCATCCAATAATATCCTGATGGTCTCATTAAGGAAATGAGTGCCTCTATCACTTGTCAAACTTAAAGGACATCCATACATGGTAAGAATATTTTCCCACAAGAACCTTGTTGTTTTGCTTGTATATACAAACTTTGTAGGTGTTGCTTCTTCCACCCACCTTGTAAGATAATCTGTACAAGTGATGATGTAGTGCGATCCATTTTACACATAGGATGGGGAAATAGGACCCACAAAGTCAATTTCCCATTTCTCAAAAGGTTCTACACTAGTAATAGGCCTCAAAGGCATTTCATCTCACTATCCAGGTTTCCCAAGGCACTATAAAGTGATCACACACCTTACAATAGTCTTTGCAATCCTTATACAAGGTCTCCCACCATAAACCAACTAGTAGAATCTTGCGCATGGTGGCATCACCTACATAGTGTCCACCTACAATACCCATGAGACTCCTCCATGATTTCATTTTCTCATGCTCTAATACACACTATCGCAATACTTCATCTTGACCTAGTTTGTATAAGTCACCACTAATCAACATGAAAGGTGCGGTGCGAATTGAAAGTTGTTTCTTTTCCAAGGCCTTCATTCCTTCGGGTGTCATACCTATTCATAAAAAGAAAACAATATCCTCTAATTTTAGGGTGCATGGTTTAACTTGTATAATTGTGCATCCGACATTGTATCTTCAATACTCTGTGCATCCTCTCCTGATTGAATCCTTGACAAATGATCTAGACTAGAATTGCTTTTACCTAGATTTACCACCACTATAAAGTCAAACTCCTGGAATAAGAGAACCCATCGACATATGCACCCCTGTAAGATGGGATTTTCACCAAGTATCTCAATGCCATGTGATATGTATAGAAAATGAAGGGATTTGATAGTAAGTATTGTCTAAAATTATGCAGTACATGTAGATCATTGACAAAGCCTCGCGCTCCGTAGTTGTATAATTTTGTTCTACATAGGAGTCAAATTTTCTGCTAGCAAAAAAATAGGATGATCTACAATACCTTCTCTAGGCTGAGCTATAACTACACCAATGGCCATGCTAGAGGCATCCACATGTACGTGAAAAGGTATATTCCATGAAGGAAAATGTAGAATAGGTGCGTAGTAGTAAGCCTTTCCTTCAGCACTTTGAATGCACACTTGCTGTTCTTTCTCCCAATAGAACTTGCCTTTACCCTTTAATAACTCCTCCAAGGGCAAAAAATCTTAACATATCCTTTGATAAACTTCCTGTAATACCCTATGTGGCCCAAGAATCCATGCACCTCACTCTGACTAGTAGGCTCCTCCAAGCCTAAGATGACTACAACCTTAGCTGATCTACTAACAAACCCTCCTTGTAGATGATATGCCTAGTAGAGTTCCAAAAGGTGTAACAAATACACACTTCTTGATATTTAAAGAGATGCTTAACTATCTGCACCTCTCAAACATTAACCTCAAATTTTCACAATGATCCTTGATAATCCCATACATGGTCCAATCATCCAAGTAAACCTGCAAGAATTTGTGAATAAAATCCTGGAATGCTTGAACAACAATGCAGTGAAAATACTACGCACGTGCATTCTTCAATCCAAAGGGCATCACCATGTATGCAAAAAAACTTCCCCATTCAGTGGTGAAATTTGTCTTCTCTTGATCTTCTTTAGAAATTCTTACTTGATGATACCCAGAGAATCCATCTATAAAAGAGTAAATTTCACACCTGCAATGCCTTCCAATATTTCCTCAGTGAATGGTGTAGGGAAAGGATCAATCACACATGCAACATTCAACTCCATGTAGTCCACACAAATCTTGATTCTTCCATCTTTCTTTATATTGATTACCATAGGGCTAACCCACTCTGATTCCTCTATGGGCTCAATGATGCTAGATTCAACATCTTGTCAATTTCTTCTTTAACTTTTACATGTAGGTTAGGGTTCATCCTATAAGGTCTCTTCCTAACCGAGCACACACCTTCCTTTAACTTAATTTTCATCTCACCCAAAGATTCATGCACTCCTTTCAACTCATGGTAGCCCCTAGGAAACAAGTCCTAGAAATCACGTGCATAGCAACTCAATTATCTTAGCCACTTCAGAGTCAGACTAGTAATCTCCAATTATGGCCTCCTTAGGTTCAACATTCATTCCAATGTTTACTTTCTTCATCTTCATAGGTTCATGGTAGGTGCATGCCTTCTCATCCACTATCTAAGACCTCGCGCATACCCTCTAAATGATCTATGTCCAAATTTTCCACTTCTTCATCATCCACCATGTAGACCATCTTTCCTTTCTCCTTCTCTAGGAAAGCACTTAAAGCAGTTCTACATCTATCTCATCTACTTCATCAAAACACGCTTCTAGGTCTGACTCACCAAATAACTCTTGAATGAGTTCTTTATCCTTTACACTATCTCCCATAGTCAAGTGCTTCATAACCTATAATGCCTCTTTCACTAGAGGTTTAGTGGAGAAGTAGTCAAAAGTTGGATCATTCTTGCAGTCAAGTCTTGCCAATTTCTAGTCTCTCTATGCAACTCCACATAAACATACCAAGCACATGCATCCTTGCAAGGTGAAATAAAGTTTGTGCACCCATAACAAAGGTGGTAAAGATTCTTCCCCTTTGTCCAAAGTCTTTCACACTATGCTAAACATGGTGTTGAACATGATTATTACCATGATATTCATAGATTTGAGTAGGTGCATTACTTCTAAGAAACCTTGCTGATAGGGCAACTCTCACCTCTCTCCATTCTATGAGATTATCCCTATGAACCATCCACCAGCGCATTGTTGTCCCACATAGGGTATAAAATAACATATTCCTTCTGTCCACCTAATCCTTCCATTGTACTTCCATGGCTCATAAGAATACCTCAGGGTTTCCTTCACCAGTGTATCGAGGTACAAAGTTGTTTCCTAACCACCTAACACAGTGTGGCCTACTTACGCGTGCAATTTCATGCTTCTTACCTCATGCCCAACCATCTCATAAGTGCCATGTGCCCAATTATCATAGGAAATACTTGTAGTATCACTGATGGACTATGCATCATCCCACTAGAGAATTCCTTCCTTAGATGGCTCAAGTGCTTCTAGATCTCGAATGGTGTGCACATAAATTCTATTCAGGTCTTCTTCACTTAAGGGCTCAACATAAGGTGCATATTTTCCATCTTGTCTAAAAGGGATAATAACTCATTCTTCCTTGTTCTCAAAACTGATATATCCCTTATTAAATCGTAGATCAACATTATTTACATAGCACCAAGGGTGCCCAAGTAGAGCTGGGAAGTTGTCCACTGCAAGTGCTAAGACCTCAAAGTCCCTAGTGAACTTGGCCCCTTATATAGTAATGGATGCATCCTTCAAGACTCCAATTGGCGTGGCCTTAGTCTGATTTTCCATATATAATACATTGGAAGATGGATGCAATGGAGGTCTTCCCATCTGAACCCATGCATCTAAGGTAAGCACATTCACTTCCATGTCCTATGTGTCAATCAAAATATTGCTCAAAATCCATCCATCCACAAACAACATTAAAGTGATCTCCTTGTCATAATCCAAACTATGAGGAGGGATATTAGCATACAAAATCTTTCATTCATTCTCAATACTAGTGCATGGAGTGTTTCCTTTAACCAACTCCCTAGTAATGGAATAATGTTCTCCTATGACACAACATCTTGCATACTTCCTTCAGATCATCAACATTTGACTGGAAAGTCTCAATTTCCTTCTTCTATTCCAACTTCCATGATTGTTCCTTTAAACATTGTATTTCACCATGTAGATTTCTAGTACCTCCATGGTTTCTTGATAAACCTCCTTCTGATGTGTAGGGTCTAGGTATTTTACATGTAAAACCTCCTCCTTAGTAATGGTAGGCTTGCATTGTAACATTTCTTTGGCACACGTAGCCTCAACACATTTAGTAATATTCACAGGTACTACCTCAGGATCTTGTGCTAACTTCAACATCCATTGGTTTTCCACGGTGCGTTGTATTCTAACCATCCATGCACCTTTTTCTCTTGTTTGTGCTTCTTTCTCATTGTTCATATAAGATCCAGGAACTCTTCATAGTTATGATTCTTTCCACAAAAATAAGAAGTAATGTTCTAAGAACACTCATGTATGTAATGGTTAGAATATCCACATGTATAACATGTTCCACGAGGGAACTCACCTCGTCCACCACCATGAC
This sequence comes from Taxus wallichiana var. yunnanensis, assembly GCA_018340775.1. Lineage (NCBI taxonomy): Eukaryota > Viridiplantae > Streptophyta > Pinopsida > Cupressales > Taxaceae > Taxus > Taxus wallichiana. The sequence goes on along the minus strand of CM031244.1, from coordinate 538,064,321 downwards.
CTCGACCTTTAAATCCACCATGTTATCCTCGACCTCTACCACAACCTCCCTCAAAGTTTCCTTCATTATGATCATATCACCCTTGAGTGTGATCATGATCATGTTGCTCACTTTTATCCTTAGAGCTATTCACAACTCTAGTTTTTCGTACACCAATATCAATGGCATCATGGATCTAATCAATCAACCTACAATCTTTAGTATTGTGAGTTGTGGACAAAAATTTATATCATAAGACACATTCTTCCTTATTCATGCATTGCAACAATGGGAAACAACTTGCATCATGGTCTAAATGACATATCTCACATTCTAGTAACAAGGAGCACACCGATCTGTATGAGGAAAACTATCCTTAGTATGCCCTTCTACTTCACAATATGTGCACCAAATTCCACTGTGTGTCATGTGTTGTATTGGTGATAGTTTCTCCAACTATTTTTCCATTGCCACAATCTGAGCCTCTAAGAATGGGCTCACTCCAGTGTCTATGCTCCTGATTGCCTCAGTGTGTAAAATTCTTCAAGTTCCTCATGTGGGTTTGTATAAGTCTTATGTGAGAGTGCCCTCCTAAAAGGCATGATCAGGCCTCCGACGAACCATTATGCATGTTGACTTGCATGGATATCATATGATAGTTTAGACAAGAGTGTTTTGAAATGAGCATCATATTCCCATAACTCTCTCAGTAGTGTCCTGCTTGATATCCTTGAGCACGCTTATAATTTTCTGCTCAAACTCAGGGATATAAATTTTTTAAGGAAAGCATCCCATAATTCTTGTATAATCCACACAAGTCTGATCAAGGTAAAACTTCTTGTACCAGTTGTGTGCACATCCCTACAATGTAGTTACAAAATGAATGGCCTTGCGCTCTAAATCTAGAATTCCTTTCACTCCCACTATAATATCTCACACATATGGACATGCTCAACAACATCTTCTATTCCCCTATACTCTAGGAGATGAAGTGACATATCCATGTAAATATTATGGGGCTGATGAGGACCATGCCCACTAGATCCAGAACCTCTTGTGTTACCTCCACCTCTAGATCCACTAGATCCCAAGCCACTTGTTCTACCTGATCCTCCCCCTATAATAAGAATTAGACCAGAGGATTTACTTGCCTTGTGTCCTAATAGTGGTGCTAAACTGAACTCCTATAGTCTGCAAAGTTACACTACTCCTAGATGTGATTCCAAATTTCTACATGCCTATGTTCTGTGCTGATGATGCGCCTGAAAAGGTACCTCCAACCAGACCTCCAAATAACAAGGAAGACATCTACCCAACCATAAATGTACTTTCTATCTGATTTACTCTGATCCTGCTGATAAGTTAACTTTACCTCTTGCTACTCTACTTTCCAAACTAGCTTGCTGACTACTGGCTATACTAGAAACTGAAAACCAAGCACAAGGGCTAGGTTTCTAGCTAGATTCAGATGTGTGACCATGGCCCATGTTGTCTCTATTGGCACACTCTCATAAGAGGCCGATGAGGGTTCCCTATCATGCTTTCCCAAATGGGGAGTTCCAAATGCTTTGCTCCACATCCTCTGCATGAGCTCCAAATCCTTCACGAGCCATCTCTCTCCACAATGCCATCTATTATGTAACCTCATGATACTTCTCTAAATCCCTCTTGCATGCCTCATTAAACTTAAGCCATTTTTCTTCTCTTTTCCTCTCTGCCACTAGGTCCTCCATCCTTCACCACACCTACTCTTGTTCCCATGCATGTGGTGGGGTTTATCTAGCCATTGACTTCTCTTCCAAATTCAGGGTTATCATCAAGATCTTGATCACCAACATAATTACATGTAGATATGATCCCCTAGGATAACTTAAAAATTTAAACTCAACTACCTCCAAACAAGAGTAAGTGGAAATTGAGTACTCTAAAATATAACTATTCGAAACACCACAAAACCAAGTATCCACAACATGCACGTCTAAATTAGATCAACATCATAGAGAGCCTGAAATTCTTCTTACCTCTAGAAAAGTGTGTGAAATTTCTAATTCCTTTTAGATGCGTAAGAAACAAGCACTCATATAGCTCTCTATGGGGAAGATAACAAAGAAGATTTCATATAAGCAGCCATAAAAATTTTGCTCAACCCACGTGCGTGCATCAAACTTAGATCCAATGTTGAATCTCTGAGCGTACTCTTCTTCTAGATATATTATCCACTCCTCAACACTTGCTAAGGTCAATCAATATGTCTTCATCATGTAACATCCTAAAAAATAGCTGAGAAAGAGGTCTTGGCAATGGAACCAATGATGTAGCCTAGAATTCACTGTAAATGACCCAGTGCACTGACACATCACTTATCCTGAGCTGAGCACTCACCCAAAGTATGCAAAGGCACCAAGTCCCTCTTTATAGTTGCTTGTACATAATGTTAGCATGATGGTGCATATAGGTATTCAGATTCATAACCAATAGTAAACAACACATAGTGCATAAACCAGATCTAGATCTTAAAATATATGTAAGATGAACTAAACAATGACTATAACAAGATTTACCATACAAGGACCAATTTCATTCATGTTCAACACCATTATCCAGCCAATAAGAACCATTGTATTAAATATTGTAAAACATAGAAGCTTCATACATTATAGAGGTATCTCCATGAGTCATGCACGTGACAAAACCAACAACATAACTCTACAAATTGACACACTCTTAACCATGAAAATCAATACATATATATAGGGGTGGGGACTTGCCCTTCACTGCCCATGCACTATCTCAAAATAGGCCACATGCTAATAATAGCCATACATCTTTACAAAACATGCAAGTACTCTAACAATAGACTTCCTATAGTTAACTCTGAGTAGAAATCCTATTATTAGCCTAAACTATGCATGGTGCTTAGTTGATGCTTGTTCCCAAAATACCATTGCATGGAACAAAGTCTTCATGTCTTTGTGTGCTCAGTACGCTAACTCCAAAAATAACCTTATCAATAGAAATGACTAACTCCTAATCTTGGGGGTTTCAACCATATTGTAGCGTCGTGTGCTCTTCCAATTCCCTACATTCATGCACCCAACACTTAGCCCCTTTTTTCCATCCAAAAATATGGTCGCTATGTGTTTGCACTTATTTTATTCTTATCATGTGCATGTCATTGAACTTCGATGGATGTTTTTGTAAACTTGCAATGGATAAATCACCTAAAAATCCCAAGTAAAACATCAAAAACCTAAAAAACTAAATATGCATATGAGGGGTAAAAGTTTCCTCGGCCTTCCAAATTGATGAACTTATCACTTAGTATTACACTACATCTCAGACCCAATGTAGTTCTGTGTGTGTGTGTGTGTGTGTGTGTGTGTGTGTGTGTGTGTGTGTGTGTGTGTGTGTGTGTGTGTGTGTAATTCTTCCCTAGGTTTCTCTTGTGTCATTCACACTTTGTGAAGTAGCGAGAAAGTAACTAGATGTATAATGTAAGTAATGTGTGCATGGAAACAATAAACTCCCATCCTATGAATTGTGATGCAGATGAACCAGCCTTTGTGCCTTATGATGGAGCTATATGGATGAAAATGTATCTATAGATGCCTTTGATGGATGCAACCTTAGGTGGTGATAGCTAGTGCTTAGTGCTTGGTCCTTTATTATGATCACATAACTTTATATTTATATGATTCCTTCATTTCAATTTCATAATTAACCATGAAAAAGCTGACTACCAAAAAGATAAGATGCTCAAAATACTGAGAAAGGACCCAAAAGTTAGAGTAAAGTGTAAAGAGGATAGGGGCACCTAGAGGGGACAAGGGCACTTGACACTACATCTTGGTTGGGCATTCCAGCCCTGAAAAGGTGAAACTAAAGTATGAAAAGATAGACTAGGCCAATAAAGGTGCAAGACCAAAAGTAGCAATAGAAAACAATGAAAGATGGCCTAAGACATGGGTCAATTATTGATTTTTTTACTTAGGAACTATACAAATAGTACTATGTGATCGAGACTAAATAATGACTCAATGTGTGTGATTTTGTGTCTAGAGTTCCTTGGAATGTGTGAGTGGTTGAATCATATCCTTGAATAAGAGTAGAGTTCTTAGAAATTAGACTATCATTAATGCCCATATGTTTTAGAAGGAAATGAGCACTTAAGTTGATGAATGATCCATTATCAATAAGTACACGTTTAATGTAAGTGGTTTCGATAATGATGGTGATAAGCAAAGGCACACATGGATTTTCATTAGAAAATGGTGATATGTCCTCATTAGTGAATGATATAACATGCAAAATTTTTTTGAGAGACTGAATGAGGTGTGTGAAGGCCACCGAAGAATTATCACTTTCTATATGAATAGAATGAAGGGTAACCTCTAATGTTTGATAAAAATTTGGTGCATTGTGTAATAAGTCATAGAGGGAGATTTTGGTCGGCATATTATTAAGTTTCTTAATGATATCATAGCCTTTAGAAGAAGTAGTAAGAGGATCCACATAAGTGATAGGTGGTGGAATAGAAATGGGTGTAGGTGTAGGAGGGTGAGTGAGATGAGTAGTTACTATATTGATAGAAGGGTTAGCCATAGGCATAATAAATCAATGAGGATGTTGAGTATGAACTTGAATGAAATCAAGAATAATAGTAACCATGCCTGAAACTTTAGTGGGTGCGAAAAGAGGGATAAGATGATTGAGTCATGACTTGATAAGGTGAGGACATACTTAGAAGCAAGGGTTTGATTGGTCGGGTTCACCAAAATGATTAAGATAAAATGAGATTTTATGCATAATCTAAATGATATAGTAGTAATAAATGAATAAAAATTAAGTACATAAATTACACCCAAGAAATTGAAGCAATGATTTACAAAACCCTAAGTGCAAAGAGAGGGTAAGAAGTCTTAGTTGATTCATAGTGAGATCGAACTATGTCGAGTGATAACCAAGTGAACATAATGGAAAACGTGTCTCAAAAAGACCCAAAAAAATGTATATCTTGAGAGATTGGATGGATTGCAGGGCACTGGAGAGGGATAGGGGTGCTCGCGGGTTCCTTAGGCTTGTTTTTAGATGCCCGGTCTATAGAAAAATCTCAAAAACTTCCTTTTAGGTGTCACAAGGTCTTTGCCTTTAGTCACACTAAGATCACTGAGGTCGCTATAAACCTGCAATGAAATATGAACCTTTAAAACTATCAAATAGACATCAAATCCCCCAAAAAAGAAAGATGTAGAATGAGGGGTTGGAATATCCTCAACTATCACACTAGTGAACTTACGACTGAGCACTACACTACATCTCAGACCCAATGTAGTTTTATGTGTATGTGTGTGTGTGTGTGTGTGCGAATCATTCCATAGGTGGCTCTTGTGCATGTCGCACTTGATAATGAGCAAATAAATAGATGTAAATAAATGTAGTAAATGTGTGTATGAAATAAAATGAACATCCATCCTATGAAGTTTATGTAGAATAACTAGCCCTTGTGTCCCTTGTGATGGTGCTAGATGGATGTAATGGAACTCTTAGATGCCTTGATGGATGTAACCTTAGGTGGTGATAGGTAATACTTAGTGGTTGGTCCCTTATTATGATCACATAATTTTATATTTATATGATTCCCTTTCTTTAATTTCATAATTAACCCTTGACTAACAAAAATATAAGATGCTCAAATGACTAAAAAGGACCCAAAAAGTGTTAGTAAAGTACAAAAGGATCAGGGGTGCCCAGGAGGAGACGAGGGTGCCCGACATTGGTGTCCTGGCTAGGCATTGATGTCTAGGATAATAAAACTCAGAGTATAAAAAGGAAGAATGCGAAAGAATGGGTGCAAGACCAAAAGTGGTAACAGAAAGCAAAGAAAGGTGGAAAAACCATGGGTTAATTAGTACTTTTGTCACATAGGAATCATATGAATCGTAGTATGTAATCAAGACTAGATAATTACCCAAAGTGCATGATTTTGTGTCTACACATTCACATATAAAACTCAAAATCATGCATTTTCATTTGTTCCTTGTTTATCAAGGCCTCCCACTTGGTGAAAGTCTCAAACACCTTGGTTTTGTTAATCCCAAATATCCTTCTTGTGGTTTTCTTGAAACATTTAAGCATAGCTTTTGGTTTTTCCCCCATGCGCAAGTTGTTTAGACCTAGATACACTCATTATTTAAGCCTTTTCATCCCGAGCGTTTCACTTGGAAGATGGTTGGCTATGTTTGTAGATTCTTCTCATGGAAGATGGATATGTTTAGATATTCTTCTCAATGTTCTACTTACATTTCTTTCTTTGATAGAGTAGGTTGTTTACCTTAGCTCATGTTCACCTAGATACTTTATTTACATTGCTTTTATTTATCCTCACCCACTTATGTGTGGATATTTCTTTTATCTTATTTAGATATTAGGAGGATATTATCTAGTTGTTAGGTATAGTTCTTTCCTTGATATATGATCTTGACTAGTTATTTGTTGTCTTGTTATTTCTTTGATTTATGGCTTGATCTATATGTCCTTAACTAGTTCTTAGATTCATCTTCCTTGCCTATATAAGTAAGGCCCGTTCTCATTGTCTTGTATAAAGTTCCATAATAATATATTCAATATTGTTGTTCATTTGTTTGTAATTTTTTATAAAGTTATTCTAGAAAATTTCTCTCGATTTCTTGAGTGTGATGTGTTATTAGCATGTGAGTTCTCTATGGCTTGGAATGATCTATTTATAGTTCCTTTAATGGTATAAGAGCGATAGATTTTGTAGACATCCATCTCGTACGTTTTATTTTGAAAACGTGGTTTTTAATATTTAGATATTTAGAATTTGTTAGTATTCTATTGCGGCATGTATTTTTACATAAAAAGAGGGCCCCATTGGATTAAGAAGGAAAAAATCCCCAAAAATGAATGTAAACTTGGCTATTGACGGAGGAAATTATTATTTTTTTTTTTTTGGTTTTATAGAGGGTGGACACAGTATGAACCTATGTATAGATCCGTTTGAAAATCAACACCAATGAGGCTAAAGGTCTAGGAAAATTATTTTTGGGTATTTCGTGATCGGTACTGAGTTTTTTCTTTCATTCTAGTAAAGTTCTTGTTATGTTAGTATTTGGGGTTTTTGTGTGGGTGAGTTTGTTGATTTGACATTCATGTGTCACAACATTTTAGAAATGTGGAGGACCCATAAAAATCCTTAGCCCTTGGTCATGTGATGTCTTATGCTTGTGATTCCTACTAGTAGGTGCTTGAACCCAAATTCCTTAGTTTTAATTTGTGTGGTAAAGGCAAAAGACATTTTGTATTTTTTAAAGAAATATTAAAGCAAAAAGTAAAAAAACTTGTAACTTTTGATAGGAAACTCGAAATCGAGTGCCGATTGTTTTAAAAGTTCTTATTTTTCCTTTTTAATTCCATTAGAAATGTTTATTTTGAGAAACAAACTAAAATAATAAAGTTCCATTATTGTAACACACACTCAATTATAAAATGTCAAATCTGGGGGCATATTTCATTCTTCTGCTCTTTGGTGATTTTTTAGAATGTTATCTTTATCTTCTTCTGCATTAGATCAACTTGAGCCATTAACAACACATAATTAACAAATATGGAAACCAAGAATGGAAACAATCATTAAATGTAAAGGATTATGAGATTTAACTTATGTAAAAAACTAATGTTCACTATAGTATATAAAAATTTTAGTACCAATGCAAATTTGATGAGTGTATGGGTTTGATAGGAAATTATGTAAGTCATATTATTTTGTTTCATTTGGAAAAATGTGACTTTCCTTTAAAAATATGGAAGGAATTTAAGGAATTACTTGGTAAGGTGGATCACATGAGATCCATGCATCTTGAAATTTAGTTCATCTCTCTTAGTCTTGAAGATTTTCCATCAATTATAGAATATCTTACTAAGTTCAAGAACTTGTTGACACAATTGAAGGTGAGTGAAAGAGATAAGAAAGATGAAGAGTTTGTTTACCTAATTCTATCTAAGTTGAGAGGTTCATTCCAAATATTTTCTTCTACCTTTTTCTCTAGCATGGATGCATTAGGTGACACATTTCAAATATCTACCTTAGAAATATTTTTTTGAAAGACTTACTAGGGAATAATTTCCAAAATTCCTACCTTCGATATAAAAATAATTAATAAACTAAGAAAAGATAATGTTGGTACTGATTTTCCTTCAAGATTGAATGTTTTAGGTGGAGAAGAACTTGTTGAATACCACTTTCCAAATGAACACATGTTTGCAATCTCAGTACACTCACCATAGTTTGCTGATATTTCCAACTATCTATCCACAAGGAAATTTTCACTTTATTTTATAAGTTAAGAAAGAAAAATATTAGTTCGAAATGATTCCACTTATACATGGTGCAATGGAGTTTTATTTAAGTTTCATCTTGATATTTTTCTGCGTAGGTGTGTAAGAGAAGATGAGGTTTATAAAATTATTACGCCTTTCCATGATGAACCAAATGGAGGATATTATTCAGTTAAGAGGACAATTCACAAGGTCCATGGAGTTGGATACTATTGGCCTTCACTACATAAGAATGTCAAAAGATACATCTGGTAATGTGATGTATGTTAAAGGATGAGGAATCCTACCATGTGATGTATGTCAAAGGATGTGGAATCCTACCTTGTCCACTAAAATTCCTCTTAATCTTCAACTAGTTTTTCGACCCTTCGAGAAATGGAGAATTGATTTCGTTGGACCAAAAAAACCCTATCTTATGGGAAAATGTGAATTGATTATGTTACCAAATGGGAAGAGGTTTAGGCCCTTACTTCTGTGAATGAAGAAGTTGTAGCTAATTTCTTGTACCACAAAATCATCTAGATATTTGGAGCACCTAGAGCCATATTGTATGATTAGGGATATCAATTCATTTATAACATGATTGAATCCTTTGTAGGAATCTATCATATCAAGCACCAAAATTCATCACCATATCATCCTTAGGATAATGGACAAGTTGAAGTTACAAACAAAGAACTAGATAATATCTTGACAAAAGTTTTGAATGCAACCATAAAATATTAGGTACAAAAGTTTCCTAAGGTAGTTTGGGCTTACAATACAACATGGAAAAATGTCGGTGGTTTTCTCCATACAAAATTTTTATGGGAAGAAACCAATGTTTCACATAGAATTTGAATTACAGACCTTGAGGAAAACATTAGAAATAGGAATTGAGATTGATGCAAATCTTAAAGATATGATTATCTAGTTGAATGAGTTAGATGAGATGAGGATGGAAGCCCAACAACATTCTACCCTCATCTAACATCAAAGAAATATTTGGCATGACTCTCACATCAATACTAGGAGGTTCAAAGAAGGATATTGGGCCCTTTTGTTTGACTCAAAGTACCAACAGTTCAAAGGAAAGTTGAGAACAAGGTGGTTGGGACCCTATCAAGTGCAAATAATCTATGATAATGGATCAATCAGATTACTACCTATTGATGGAGACAGAAGAACATTACTTGTGAATGGACATAGACCAAGGTTGTATCAAAAGCCTCAAGGAAAAGAGGATTTTAAAAAGAAATCTAGTTATGTGTTGAATTTAATTTCATAGAAGAATGTGACTCTTCTACTTTGTTGTGTTAAAGTATTAACTTTAATAAAATAAAAAATTGGAATTTTCGATGATAATATCTCTCCCCTTATTCAAAAATAACTTATTCAAAAATTAACATATATGTGTGTATGTATGTATGTATGTATGTGTTCGAAAAACTCAAAATAACAACATGTAAATAATAAAGGCAAGTATGATGAAATTCCTAACATTCACACTAACCATAAGTATTTTCAAATGCAAGGTTGGAGAACCAAAAATCAGAGGAAGACATATTCAGTGAGGTAAGATGCATTTATCCCTCCTACCTATGACTTTTTCTTTCTAATACATCCCATGCATTTTATTTAATGAATTAATAAGCAAAAAGAGAGGAAGTAAATCAAAGTAATAATGACATGATGAAAAATTAGTTAAGAATAATGATTGGCATGGGTGACTAAGTGACATCATGAATAATTATTTCAAGCATGTGGTAGTGACTTTAGTGTCACTAAAACGTGTCACCATTCACACACACTTGTAATTACTAAGTCACCGCCTTATTAAAGGAATAGGCGGTTAAACAAATAATCGCTCTCAAAGAGAATTGGTTGTTATTTTTTGCAATATTCATTGTATTTCAAAGGTTTCTCTCTATCGACTTTTATAGGATGGGCCAAAAGAAGAAATCAAAGGTTGAGTTTCCATCATTGCTTTCCAAAATGTTGTAGTCATATAATTCTTTCAAGAAATGGGTTGGTTAAATTTTCTCATAAAGTTTGAAGGGTATAACTTTGAATTGGTTGAAGAATTTGTTTCAAATTTTGAAAAATGTCATACAAGGGTTAGAGGAATGAAAATTGAATATATTATCATTGTTATAAGTGGCATAAGTGGTTTCCCGACTTTAGAATTAAGGTATCAAATCATTCTTCTATCAATGACTTCATTCAACTCTTCCTTAATGATGATGAGCCATTACCTAAAACAATACTTCTTTCCTTTGCATATGTAAATCAAAATGAAATGGGTCTCTAATGTAGAGCTCAAAAACTACTACACCTCATCTCCTTCCTCCAAGTTAAACATGGTGCAAATGAGAAAATAATAAACAAAAAACAAAAGTTATAAAAATCCCTTAAGGAGACTTAGGGCTTTTTGGAATGACGTAGGATCAAGGGCCCAAATCCATTCAATCCTATAACTTTATAGTTGTGGGAGTAGATATTTTAAATGGGAATGAAATCAATTAAATTACTTGGGTGCCTAGGGAAAATAATCTAAGGGTCATGGTTGGGCTTAAATTTAAGTAATGTTACTTTAATTGTTTGGGGAATTAAACAAGTGTTTAGCATGGTTGGGTAATATTAATTATTTAAAGGGGGTGATAAAATATTAGCTTTGGATTTTAATAAATTAAATGCGGACTAAGGGTGTACTTCAACCCGGTAACACTTGTGGAAATAACTTAGGATTAAATTATTAAATTAATACTTTTCAAAATAAAAAAATTGCAGGTATTTTCGGGTGATTGAGTTTGGAATAGAGTGCTAAATATGGGGCACTACATATGGCCACCTATACTTGTCACATAATTTTCAGGTGATGGTCATTTTTAAATATGACTTTTAAAACATATAAAATAATGTTATTTTTTGACAATTTTAATAAAATAGATATAATTTTTTTTTATATATACTTAATTATTTTTAATATATATTAGTATATTTTATATATAAATCTATAGAAAAATGATGGTCATACGTAAAATGTGAGGGATATTTCAAATATTTGCAAGTATTTTACGGTTAAAATCATGAAAAACGTCTAAACGACCGTCAAACTTGAGCCCCGACCAAAATCAGAAAAAAATAGCCCATAACCTGTCAATTTCAGGCGTAGTCAGAAATGAAAGCTAGTCATATTCCTGCCCGCATTGCTCTCCTCCACAAACACGCCCCCTCCCTCATCCATCTCTCTGGCTTGAATTCCCTGCAGTCACTTCCCCACTCTCCGCCCTTCCCATGCCGTAAATGGAGAATACCAGCGATGTCCCCTTCTTTAAACGCCTCCCCTCCGGCAACACCTCCTCTTCCTTCACCTCTTTCATGTTTAGGGAAGCGAAGGATAAAGCCGCAACGATTCAGTCAGCGCAGCGTGCAAATACTGCATCTCCTTCACCTCCTCCACTGTAAACTCGCATTTGTTTCCCCGCCAGAGCAGCGTTGATACACGTGTCTCGCAGCTCTTTATTGGTTTCGACAGCAAGTCATGCCGTCGAGGCAGGGCGCCGCCACCCGCCGCCATTTCTTTTCTTCTAAGCGAAACGATTGCGTCGACAAATTCACGAATGACATAGAGAGACTTGGTGAGCTTAGCTTCCCATCCCACGCCCAACATCCTCGCCGCTTTCCACACAGTGGAAGGCATTGTGAGCCGACGCAGAGTCGCCTCCTCCGCCCCTCCAACGCTTTCGCTACTTCTTCCATCTCTCCCGACTCGAAGTCGTGGGTTTCACAGCCAAAGCCAAGCACGCAAATATGCTCAAAAGTGAAACGAACAAGCAGACGTTGAAGATCCACGGTTAACCCGCTCTCACACGCGGCTTCTGCAGCTGGCATCAGCCTACACTTCATCAATTCGTCGAGCGTATGAATGAAATGATTTTTAAACGCCTGCGAGTGGAACACAGAGCTCATCATTTTTCTCGCCTCTACCCATTCTTGGCCGTCCACGTTCAGAATCCCGTGGCCCAAAAGATCGGCAGAAACAGAGTTGAAGTAGGCACCCCTGGGAAAATTAGCAAATTTGGTTTTGACGATGTATTCAATATTTTTGGGGTCGATGGTGAAAATTGAGAACATGTGGCCAATCCAAGGAGTGTTCACATTCAGGGTTTCCCCACAGTAAATGATCATCTGGCTTCTCTACTCGTATAAATGATGAAGATGAACAAGTATAGATGGAAGCATTCCTACAACCGGCCAGCTTGGAGGCGCAGCTCCTTCTTGTAGCCATGAAAGCAACGCCACAGTATAACATAACTTAAAATGGAAATTCCTACGACGACGCATGCAACTTAACCTCCTTGCCACTACACTCCATCGCCATCTACCTGGATTCAGAAATAATACAATAGCTGCAATCCTTCACACACGCGCATATATATATATATATATATATATATCACAATTACTAATGCCGGGGAACTTCTGTTTCTATACCGACCGCCAGAAATGAGATTTGACGCCCGTGATCATGTGGGTAGGGTCCCACGCCATTATTTGACCTACCAATCTCAGTAGACTGTTCCAAACAGGGTTGTCTGCACCCCAGACCCCACAAGGTTTCCAAGGATTGCAGAAATACTTTGAACCCCTTTCATGTAGATGGTGATTCGATCCCTGCTTTGGTTCTGGCTGTCAAGGCCTCTTCAATCCGAGGAGATCCTTCTGTTGGCTGTGGATCTGGTTCTTCACCCAATCAAGACAAACACCCTAATCCATCTACCAAATCTCTAACCACCTTCAAATTGATTTCATTTGGTTTCAATTCTAGGTATTTTGGTTCCTTCGTCACCCGCTTCGCTCATCTATATCTTCAAATCACTGTCCAGGATTCTACCATGCTTAGATTTTTCTTCACACTTTTATTCTTTAAAATTTGATACCCATCTTGCCAATTTACAACAAGGGTAACCGGTGGGTGGCAGTCAGGTAATGTGAGGCAAGATCTGAAAGAGGAGGAGGTCCCAAGGCTATAGATCTGGAAAAAATTGTCCTACTTCTACTGTTGGAATTTGTTAAGTGTCACACAGAGACAATGGTTGTGGGAAAAGGTGCCAATGGATTTCTCACTGGGAAATCATCCTCATCTTCTTCCGTTTTTGCTGCTAATAAAAATAATAATGATGAAAAGATTGATAAAATGAAGCCCATCTCTTTCTCATCTCGTGCAGGTCTCCGGGTTTGTACTTATTTTCACTTTCATTAATCTTGCTTCAAGGAACCATTTTTTATCAAGTGTTTCTTAAAAATATGCATTTGTTATCTGTAAGAATTTCTTGCCTTATTGTGTAGCTTTATAGATTTCCCATAGTGAGCTCCTACTTTGAAAAATCCATTCTATCATGATGTCAAGAAACTGGTATTCAAGGTGACTTGATTCTGTGTGTTGGCGAGTTGGAAGTTGCCTCTTTCCTGACACTAGGAACTGGTGATGCTTCTTCTTTTTCATGTGGGTAATCATGAGCTTGGATTAGTATTGTCCTTTTTGCATGGAATTAGTGTGATCATGTGTTTCAGACATAAATGCTCTGCATATACCAGTGGCTTGTTAGTATTTTCATATATGCATTTAAGTAGCCTTAGTTTTCTGCAATATACACATGAAGAAGTATTGTAATAAGACTCTCTGAGAACATCATTAAATTTATAACTTATTTTAATTAGACTCTCTTGATATGGGTACATACCATGTGCCATAGTGTTCTTTGTACCCAGTTCTCGAAAAAATGCAGAACCCAGAAAACTTATAATGAGACTATCATTATTTAGTTGGTTTAAGGTATCACAACATACAGATAAATCCTATTCAAACTTAAAATTTCTTCATCCTTGTAAATTTTGAATAGAGCACTATGTTGCTAGGTACTTCCATGGAGGCCCATGTACCCATGACCATATGGTTTTGGCTTCTTCTATTATCCTTGGCAACTAACTGTCGTAATAAAAACATGATAAAAATATAATGTTGGTCTGGGTTTGACAGTTATAAAAACAAAAATTAAATACCATAAGTAAAAAATAAAACACACACTAATAACTAAGCTGCTAGTCCTGGTGCATCAGGTCCCCACAACCGATCACTGATGATCTTGATGAAGAAAAATTCAAAAATATGATGATTTGTTCATGTAGTTCTTTGACTGTAACCATTGACTATTTTCCTATTTTGAACAGAATATAAACCTTATGTGATATATCATATGTCATGATTCATTTAATATTTTGAATTATCAAAATTATGAGTATGTTTTATCATTTTTTGGTTTATTTTATGCATATAACACTGATATTAAGGTTCTATAATTTCTGTATTTTTAATGATTTTTAAAGGGATGTTCCCAAGTTGTATTGCAGTCGAGTTCCCAAAAAAAGAAAATATATAGTTGCATGCAACTAATTTCCCCCTCCCTATTGTTAGAAAAAGAGTAATTTTGCCCCTAGAAAAGCAAAAAGTAGTTTGCTTTTTACATGCTTTTAATATTAGATGATTTAGTTTTAGATTCCTAGTTTTAGGAAAAGCTATTAAAGAAAATAAATCAAAAGCTTTGTATTGCACAAAAGCATGTGCTTTTTAGTTCTATTTTTAGGAGAGTTGAGTGTTTTATTGTTAGATGAAGCCATCTATTTATTAGAGGCAATTGTAAGTGTTTTCATATCAAACACATTCAGAGAGATTGTATTGAGCCGAAGCTTTGAGAAGGAAGGAGAAATATATGCACAGAAGTGTTGATCTGAGTTTGTAATAATATGTTTTATTTGCAATTCTTTATTTTATTTCGCTAGTTGTTATTTTATGTGCCTAATTTCTACAAATTGGTATCAAAGCGTGGATTTTTTCAGTAGGTTTCTAATTGACAATAGGTTATGGCTTCTATATCTAGTCTTGTAGACACCACAATTTATAGGAAAGAATTACGAGTATTGGTCATTAACCATGAAGGCACTATTTAGATCCTAGGATGTGTGGGAAATCGTAGAGAATGGGTACACAGAGCTGTAGATGCAACAACATATAACACACTCTCACAGGAAGAGAAAGACACTTTGAAGGAATTAAGAAATAAATATGGAAAATTTTGTTTCTTCTTTCATCAAGCCATGCATAAAAGCATCCTACCCAGAGTGGCAACAGCCAGTAAAACACAAATTATGTGGAAACTCTCCAAGTTGTGTATCAAGGTAAAGAGAAAGTAAAAATTGCCAAGCTACAATTACTTCATAGAGATTTTGAAAATATGTCAATGAAAGATTCAAATTCCATAGAATCGTTATTTACTTTTGTAGTTGGTTTAGTCAATCAAATTAAATCTCATGGTGAAAATATTGAGGACAGAAGAATTATTGAAATTTTTCTTAGAAGTTTGCCTGCAAAATTTGATCCTTTGGTAGTTGCTATTGAAGAAACTAAGGATCTAAGTTAGTTTTCAATTGATGAGTTACATGTATCACTAATAAATCACAAACAGAGGCTGAATAGATCACCTGTAGTTGTAGATCAAGATTTTTAATCACAAGTATTAGGAAATACTGGAAGAGGAAGAGGAAATTTCAACCCTAGAGGTAGAGGAAAAGTTCATCCAGAGGACGCAGCAGTAGTCCATCAAACTCAAGTGGAAGAGGACATAGTCAAGAGCACAATCATAATCATTTTTTAGGTCAAAGACATGATAATTTGCATGTGTTGTGTCACTATTGCAAGAGATATGGGCACTATGCTTTTGAATGCAAGAAAAAGAAATATGATTAGAACAAATAGATTCAAAATCAAGTTGGAATCTCTAATCCAAGCTCCATGTTTATTGCATGCACAAATATTGCCAAAGCATCGCCTATTGAGTGTAATCTATCCCAAGAGAGTCCTAGTGTTGTATGGTATTTGGATTGTGGTTGCAGTAATCACATGTTAGGTAACTTAGAATTATTGTGTAATTTGGATGAGTCGGTAAAGTCGGAAGTTACCCTTAGTAATAATAATACAAAGGATCATAAAAGAAAAGGAACAATCCACATTCTAACAAAAAGGGGGAGCAGAAGATTATGCAGGATGTTTTATTATGTTGCAGGTTTGAAGCACAATCTTATGAGCATTGGTCAATTGGTACAAAAGGGATACAAAGTTTACATTGAAGAAAATGAATGTATGATCGTAGATAAAGCTCCAAGTACACAGGTGATTGCTAAAGTGAATATGACAAACAAAAAAATGTTTCCTTTGAAGATTATACCAACCACATCTAGATCTCATACTACAGATTAGTCCGAAGCTAAGGAGATTGAATCAGATTTTTAGTCAGTTGAAAAAAAGATGAATCGTGGCTATGGAATCTCAAGTTTGGTCATTTAAACTTTGGTGGTTTGAATTTATTACACAAAAAAAATATGGTGAAAGGTTTGCCTTTGATTCGAAACCGATAGATTTTGTGAAGGTTGTATTTTAGGGAAGCAACATAGAGAATCTTTCCCAGTTGGAAAAATAAGAAGAACAAGTGCACCACTTGAAATTGTTCACTCAAATTTATGTGGACCGATGCAAACAACTTCCACTGGAGGTTGCTCATACTTTATGACATTCATTGATGACTATACAAGGAAGACATGGGTGTACTTTTTGAGACACAAATAAGATGTTTTTGATATATTTCAGTAGTTCAAGGCTTTAGTGGAAAAGTAAAGTGGGTACTACATCAAAGTTTTGAGGACAAGACAAAGGAGGTGAGTATGTTTCCAATGCTTTTATGAATTTTTGCAAATATCATGGTATACACAAGTAGTTTACTTTCTAGGTATACACCATAGCAGAATGGTGTGGCAGAGAGAAAGAATAGAACCATCATGGAGATGGCGAGAATTATGATGAAGGCAAAGAATCTTTTAAATGAGTATTGGGCGAAAAGTAACAACTTCTATTTACATCATAAACAGGTGTCCAATGAATTTTTTTGAAACATGGTTCCTCAAAAAGTTTGGAATAAGAGGAAACACATTGTTTCTCATTTTAGAATCTTCGGTTTTGTGTGATACGCGCATATGCTTGATGAGGTAAGGAAGAAGTTAGAAAAAAAGGAGGAAAATTCATATATATTCATAGAATACAAGAGCTTACAAGTTGTTCAATCCAGTTACCAGAAAGGTCATAATCAATAGAGATGTAAATTTTATTGAAAATGAGGCATGGGATGGAAGTATTGAGAAAACAGTTAGTGTAGCAACAACTATTCCTCATGATGATATGAAAGAAAGAATTGAAGCGAAAAAGTATTGTATCTAAGATTTCAGGAAATCATCTTCAACCATGTAGTAGACACCAAAAATAACACTAGAAGATACTCCTTCAATACAAAATAGTCCATCATCAGATAGCCCTTTGTAGTAGAAAACAAGGAGTCTTAGTGAGATTTATAATGTTGATACAACTAATGCTTTTTCAGTTTTTGCATTGTTTTCTCAAGCTACATATCCAGTATACTTTGAAGAGGCTATAGACAATGAATTTTGGGTTCAAGCCATGGATGATGAGATAGATGCCATAGAGAATAATCAGACATGGGAATTAGTAGATCTTCCAAAAGGAAAGGACGTGATAGGAGTGAAGTGGATCTATAAGACCAAATATACTACTTGATGGTAAAGTAAAGAAACATAAAGCAAGGTTGGTTGTCGAGGTTTTTTACAGCAATATGGAGTAGATTACACCAAGACATTTACACATGTAGCATGTTTGGACATGGTAAGAATGGTTTTAACAATTGCAGCTCAAAATAAATGGCCTATTTATCATATGGATGTAAAATCAACATTCTTGAATGGTTTTATTGAATAAGAAGTTTATGTGAATCATCTAGAAGGTTATGAGATTTAATTTCATGAAGGAAAGGTATACAGGTTGAAAAAAGAGCTCTATGGTGTCAAGCAAGCACCTAGAGCTTGGTACAATATGATTGATTCTTATTTGATACAAAATGGGTTCAGTAGGAGCACTAATGAGCCTACCTTATACATCAAGATCAATGAGCAAGGTAAAATTTTGATTGTTTGTTTATATGTGGATGATTTAATCATTACTGGAAATCTATCTACAAATTCATTCAAATCAGCTATGAAGAAAGAATTTGAGATGATAGATCTAGGCCTCATGCACTATTTTCTAGTTATAGAAGTTCAACAATCAGAAGCTGCAGTTTTTATTTCACAAGAAAGATATACTAATGATGTTTTGAAGATATTTAACATGTTGAATTGTAAGTCAAAGCCATTTCAACACTAGTTACAAGTAGGTTTGAAGTTAAGTAAAGATGACATTGGATCATTTGTAGATTCAACATTATTCAAAAGGATAGTTGGAAGTCTCATGTATCTGACGATCACAAGGCCAAATATTATGTATGGTGTGATCCTCATCTCAAGGTTCATGGAATCTCCAAAAAATTCACATTGTCAAGCTGGAAAAAGGATTTTGAGGTATGTATGTGGAAGTAAGAATCATGGAATTTTTATTCAACATCATATGAGTTCAAACTCATAGGTTACACAGATAGTGACAATGCCAAAAGTATTGATGATAGAAATAACACATCCGGCTATGCTTTTCACTTTGGAACATGCGTAGTTTCATGGGCATCAAATAAGCAACCCACGGTCATATTATCTTTAGTAGAAGCAGAGTATGTAGTAACAACAAGAGCAACATGTCAGGTTGTTTGGATGAGAAGAGTGTTGAAATATTTGAGGCAAAATCAAGAGGATGCTACATAGATTTTTTGTGACAACAATTCAGCAATAGCATTTTCCAAAAATTATTTTTTCACAAGAGGATCAAACACATAGACACAAGGTATCACTTCATTAGGGAGTTGGTTAACAACAAAGAAATTTTTCTTGAATTTTGTAGATCCGAAGATCAATTTGCAGATATCTTTACGAAAGCTTTGGGAAATAAAGTTTTTGAGTATTTGAGAACTTGTTTGGGAGTTTGTGATCTGGAATATGTTAGATCTAGAAGTGCACACTCAGCTCCAAAAAATAAAATCTTGAAGGTCAAAATTAAGGGGGAGTGTTAGAAAAAGAGTAATTTTGCCCCTAGAAAAGCAAAAAGTAGTTTGCTTTTTACATGATTTTAATATTAGATGATTTAGTTTTAGATTCCTAGTTTTAGGAAAATCTATTAAAGAAAATAAATCAAAAGATTTGTATTGCACAAAAACATGTGCTTTTTAGTTATATTTTTAGGAGAGTTGGGTGTTTTTTGTTAGATGAAGCCATCTATTTACTACAGGTAATTGTAAGTGTTCTCATATCAAACACATTCGAGAGATTGTATTGAGATGAAGCTCTAAGAAGGAAGGATAAATATATGCATAGAAGTATTGATCCGAATTTGCAATAATATGTTTTATTTGTAATTATTTATATTATTTTTGCTAGTTGTTATTTTATGTTCCTAATTTCTACACCTATCACTCAGGATATAATATATAGTTTTCCATGAAAAAATAAAACTCATAGGTTTTACCCAAACCTTCAAGATTTTCTCGGAGGCATCCTAAGACATTTATAGAAACATTGTTTGCCTTCATCCTCAGAAATGTCCATCTTTTGAAAAATACTAGTGTACTTTCCTTAACCAATCTCATCTAACTTTGTTCTTCTCAATTTCCCATTATAATTGGCCCAACAATTTGTATTTTGCTAACCCCATCAAGGTAAGGTCCATAAATTTGTTAATTAAAAATAAAGAGCCTTCAGTGCTCTTATAGAAAAGAATGGTCATATAATAACATAATTGTTAATTCTTTCAAAAGACTTCTCACGCTAATGTTTTATAGCCTAACGATTCATGAACTATCCTATGTTCATAATAACTATTAATGCAAAATCATAGCACCCCCAAATGAGTTCTAAAATCTACTTTTCTAAAAGCAGACTCATCCGGTGTGATTATATAACATTAAACTTTCCCAAGGTGTGGGACCTTGTGAAATGGGAAAGCTCTCCAGATTAAAGGCTACGTTCCTTATTCCTCTCTTTAGGTGCACGCGTGGGAGCTTGCAGGATTTATCTCTATACCTAATCTAAAACTTTCCAAGGAGACAAGGGTAAAAGGAGTATAAGAAATAAGAAATGACTAAACTACTCGGGTGATGCTCCAAAGGAATGATGAACACTTATTTTGCTAATAGACAAAAACAAAAAAAGATACAATAAACAAGCACAAATAGCCGAGATATGTAATGGAAGACCAAATGAAAGAAAAAAGAGACAAGAGAGGATCTAAAATCGATCACAGACATGTTTTGTTGCTCTATAGATTGATACAGTCCATTACAAGGTAGCCAAGAGGTAAAAACGTAATGCAATATTGAAGCCATCTATTTATTAGATCCAATTGTAAGTGTTTTCATAAACCCATTAAGAGAGATTGTATTGAGCTAAAGCTTTGAGAAGGAAGGAGAAGTATATGCACAGAAGTGCTGATATGAGTTTCTAATAATATGTTTTATTTGCAATTCTTTATTTTATTTCTGCTAGTTATTATTTTATGTGCGTAATTTCTACAAATTGGTATCAGAGTGTGGATTTTTTTAGTAGGTTTCTAATTGACAATAGGTTATGGCTTCTATATCTGTAGACACCACAATTTATAGGAAAGAATTATGATGATTGGTCATTAACCATGAAGGCACCATTCAGATCCCAGGATGTGTGGGAAATCATAGAGAATGGGTACATAGAGCCTACAGATGTAGCAACATATATAACGCACTCTCACAGGAAGAGAAAGACACTTTGAAGGAATTAAGAAAGAAATATGGAAAATCTCTTTTCTTCATTCATCAAGCCATGCATAAAAGCATCCTACCCAAAGTGGCAACAACCAGTAAAACACAAAAATTGTGTGGGAAACTCTCCAAGTTGCATATCAAGGTAAAGAGAAAGTAAAAATTACCAAGCTACAATTACTTCATAGAGATTTTGAAAATATGTCAATGAAAGATTTAGATTCCATATAATAGTTATTTACTTTTGTAGTTGGTTTAGTCAATAAAATTAAATCTCATGGTGAAAATATTGAGGACACAAGAATTATTGAAAAATTTCTTAGAAGTTTTCCTACAAAATTTGATCCCTTGGTAGTTGCTATGGAAGAAAATAAGGATCTAAGTCAGTTTTCAATTGATGAGTTGCATGTATCACTAATAAATCACGAACAGAGGTTGAATAGATCACCTGCAGTTGTAGATCAAGATTTTTAATCACATGTATCAGGAAATCCTAGAAGAAGAAGAGGAAATTTCAGCCCTAGAGGCAGAGGAATAAGTTCATCTAGAGGACGCAGTAGCGGTCCATCAAACTCAATGGAAGAGGACATAGTCAAGAGCACAATCATAATCATTTTTCAGGTCAAAGACATGATAAATCGCATGTGTTGTGTCACTATTGCAAGAGATATGGGCACTATGCTTTTGAATGTGGGAAAAAGAAGTATGATCAAAACAAACATATTCAAAATCAAGTTGGAATCTATACTCCAAGCTCCATGTTTATTGCATGCACAAATATTGCCAAAGATCACCTATTGAGTGTAATCTATCCCAAGAGAGTCCTAGTGATGTATGGTATTTGGATTCTGGTTGCAGTAATCATATGTCAGGTAACTTAGATTTATTGTGTAATCTAGATGAGTTAGTAAAGTTAGAAGTTACCCTTGGTAATAATAATACAATGTTTGTAAAAGGAAAAGGAACAATCAACATTCTAACTAAAAAGGGGGAGCAGAAGATTATGTAGGATGTTTATTATGTTGTAGGTTTGAAGCACAATCTTATGAGCATTAGTCAATTGGTACAAAAGGGATACAAAGTTTACATTGAAGAAAATGAATGTGTGATCGTGGATAAAGATCCAAGTACTCAGTTGATTCTTAAAGTGAAGATGACAAGCAACAAAATGTTTCCTTTGAAGATTATACCAGCCACATCTAGAGCTCATACTACAGATCAGTCTTGGAGCTAAGGAGATTGAATCAACTTTTCAGTCAATTGAAAAAGATGAATCATGGCTATGGCATCTCAAGTTTGGTCATTTAAACTTTGGTGGTTTGAATTTATTACATAGAAAAATATGGTGAAAGTTTTTCCTTTGATTTAGAAACCAAGATAGATTTTGTGAAGGTTGTATTTTAGGGAAGCAACATAGAGAATCTTTCCCAATTGGAAAAACAAGAAGAACAAGTGCACCACTTGAAATTGTTCACTCAAATTTATGTGGACCGATGCAAACAACTTCTATTAGAGGTTGCTCATACTTTATGACATTCATTGATGACTATACAAGGAAGACATGGGTGTACTTTTTGAGACACAAATAAGATGTTTTTGATATATTTCAGTAGTTCAAGGATTTAGTGGAAAAGCAAAGTGGGTACTACATCAAAGTTTTGAGGACAGACAGAGGAGGTGAGTATGTTTCCAATGCTTTTATGAATTTTTTACAAATATCATGGTATACACAAGTAGTTTACTTCTAGGTATACACCATAGTAGAATAGTGTGGTAGAGAGAAAGAATAGAACCATCATGGAGATGGTGAGAAGTATGATGAAGGAAAAGCATCTTTCAAATGAGTATTGGGTAGAAGCAGTAGCAACTGTTATTTACATCATAAACAAGTGTCCAATAATTTTTTTTTGAAACATGGTTCCTCAACAAGATTGGAATAAGAGGAAACACAATGTTTCTCATTTTAGAATCTTTGGTTGTGTGACATACGCACATGTTCCTGATGAGCTAAGGAAGAAGTTAGACAAAAAGGAGGAAAAATTCATATTTGTTAGATATTCATAGAATACAAAAGCTTACAAGTTGTTCAATCCAGTTACCGGAAAGGTCATAATCAACAGAGATGTATAGTTTCTTGAAACTAAGGCATGGGATGGAAGTATTAAGAAAAAAATCAGTGTAGCAACATCTATTCCTCATGATGATATGGAAGATGAAAGCATTGAGTAGAAACGTATTATATCTTGTTTGAATTTTGGACATGCACCTCCATCTACATCTAGGAGGTCTCCAAGATTTTAGTCATCTTCAACCATGCAAGAGACACCAAAAAGAACACTAGAAGATACTCATTCAGTACAAAATAGTCCATCATCAGATAGCCCTTTGCAGCAAAAAAAAAAGGAGTCTTAGTGAGATTTATAATGTTGATATAACTAATACTTTTTCAGTTTTTGCATTGTTTTCTTAAGCTGCAGATCTAATATACTTTGAAGAGGCTATAGACAATGAATTTTGGGTTCAAGCCATGGATGATGAGATAGATGCCATAGAGAAGAATCAGACATGGTAATTAGTAGCTCTTCCAGAAGGAAAGAACGTGATAGGAGTGAAGTGGATCTATAACACCAAATATGCTACTAATGGTAAAGTCCGAAACGTAAAGTAAGGTTGGTTTCCGAGGTTTTTCACAGCAATATGGAGTAGATTACATCAAGACATTTACACTTGTAGCATGTTTGGACATGGTAAGAATGGTTTTAACAATTACAACTCAATATAAATGGCCTATTTATCATATAGATGTAAAATCAACATTCTGGAATGGTTTTATTGAATAAGAAGTTTATGGAATCATCCAAAAGGTTATGAGATTTAATTTCATGAAGGAAAGTTATACAGGTTGAAAAAATAGCTCTATGGTTTCAAGCAAGCACCTAGAGCTTGGTACAACATGATTGATTCTTATTTGATATAGAATGGTTTCAGGAGGAGCAGAAATGAGCCTACCTTATACATCAAGATCAATAAGCAAGGTTAAATTTTGATTGTTTGTTTATATGTGGATGATTTAATCATTGCTAGAAATCTATCTACATATTCATTCAAATCAGCTATGAAGAAAGAATTTGAGATGACAGATCTAGGTCTTGTTCACTATTTTCTGGTTATAGAAGTCAACAATCAGAAGATGGAGTTTTTATTTCACAAGAAAAATATTCTAATGATGTTTTGAAGATATTTAACATGTTGAATTGCAAGTCACCACAACACCAGTTGTAGTAGGTTTGAAGTTAAGAAAAGATGACAGTGGATCATTTGTAGATCCAACATTATTCAAAAGGATAGTTGGAAGTCTCATGTATTTGATAGCCACAAGGCCAAATATTATGTATGGTGTGATACTCATCTCAAGGTTCATGGAATCTCCAAAAGATTTACATTGTCAAGATGGAAAAAGGATTTTGAGGTATGTATGTGGAACTAAGAATCATGGAATTTTTATTCAACATTAGATGAGTTCAAACTCATATGTTACACAGACAGTGACAATGACGGAAGTTTTGATGATAGAAAGAACACATCCGGCTATGATTTTCACATTGAACATGCGTATTTTCATGGGCATCAAAGAAGCAGCCCATAGTCACATTATCTTCAGAAGAAGCAGAGTATGGAGCATCAACAAGAGCAGCATGTCAGGGTGTTTGGACAAGAAGAGTGTTGAAATATTTGAGGCAAAATCAAGAGGATGCTACATAGAGTTTTTTGTGATAACAATTTAGCAATAGCATTGTCCCAAAATCATTTTTTCCACAATAGGAGAAAACACATAGACACAAGGCATCACTTAATTAGGGAGTTTGTTAACAACAAAGAAATTTGTCTTGAATTTTGTAGATCCAAAGATTAGTTTGCAGATATCTTTACGAAAGCTTTGGGAAATAAAGTTTTTGATTATTTGAGAACTTGTTTGGGAGTTTGTGATCTGGAATATGTCAGATCTAGAAGTGCACACTCAACTCCAAAAAAATAAAATCTTGAAGGTCAAAATTAAGGGGGAGTGTTAGAAAAGAGTAATTTTTCCCTAGAAAAGCAAAAAGTAGTTTGCTTTTTACATGCTTTTAATATTAGATGATTTAGTTTTAGATTCCTAGTTTTAGGAAAATCTAATAAAGAAAATAAATCAAAAGCTTTGTATTGCACAAAAGCATGTGCTTTTTAGTTCTATTTTTAGGAGAGTTGAGTGTTTTTTTGTTAGATGAAGCCATCTATTTATTAGAGGCAATTGTAAGTATTCTCATATCAAACACATTTAGAGAGATTGTATTGAGGCAAAGCTCTGAGAAGGAAGGAGAAATATATGCACAAAAGTGCCGATCTGGGTTTGCAATAATATGTTTTATTTGTAATTCTTTATTTTATTTTTGCTAGTTGTTTTTTTATGTGCCTAATTTCTACACCTATCATCACCGGGGATATAATATATAGTTTTCCATAAAAATAAAACTCATAGGTTTTACCCAAACCTTTAAGATTTTTTGGAGGCATCTAAGACCTTTGTAGAAACATTGTTTGCCTTCATCCTTAACCAATCTCTTCTAACTTTGTTCTTCTCAAATTTCCCATTATAATTGGCACAACAATATGTATTTTTCTATACCCATCAAGGAAAGGTCCATAATTTTTTAATTAAAAAGAAAGAGCCTTTAGGCTCTTATAGAAAGAATGGTCATATAATAACATAATTGTTAATTCTTTCAAGAGACTTCTCACGCTAATGTTTTATAGCCTAACAATTCATAGAACTATCCTATGTTCATAATAACTATTAATGCAAAATCACAGCACCCCCAAATGAGTTCTAAAAATATGCTTTTCTAAGGCAGACTCATCTAGTGTGATTGCATAACATTGAACTTTCCCCAAGGTGTGGGACCTTGTAAAATGGGAAATCTCTCTAGATTAAAGGTGGGACTCTCCTTATGAACTTAATATGAAATGGAAAATCTCTCTAGATTAAAAATATAATTTTCTAAGGCTGGTTCCCAAGGTATTCCTCTCCGTTTAGGTGCACGTGTGAGGGAGCTTGCAGAGGATTTATCTCTATACCTAATCTAAAACTTGCTAAGGAGACAAGGGTAAAAGGAGTATAAGAAATAAGAAATGACTAAACTACCAGGTGATGCACCAAATGAATGATGAACACTTATTTTTCTAATAGACACAAACCAAAAAAATGCATACAATAAACAAGCATAGATAGCCAGATATGTAATGGAAGACTAGATGAAAGAAAAAGAGACAAGAGAGGATCTAAAATCGATCACATATGTGTTTTATTGCTCTGTAGATTGATACAGTCCATTACAAGGTAGCCAAGAGGTAGAAACATAATGTAATTTTGATAGAAGGCCTGAACCCCACAGATCCCTTTGCTAGGAGGAGGGAGACTGCAAAACAAAGAATGTTCCACCCTTTACAATGAGCTAAGCTCAATTTTATAGATCAAGCCTCAAGAGAAGAAGAAGAAGGGGAGTAGCGAAATCAGATTGGAAATTCAAATGTTAACCATCGGTGCTCCTGCAAATTCACACATAATCTGCCAGACCTGGCTTCCCATGCTTGGTTAGCATGTTAGAAAAGATGGCCGACTAAGATCCATAACCATGCCGGTAGTGGAAGTGATCCCGATAACGCACTAACGTGGAAGACATTTTTTAAGACTTTCACCCTTCGAACCTACTAAACATAATATTTTATGTTTCCATGGTGAAATGACCAGATGCTTCATGCTAAGACCATTTAAAATCATTTATAAATTTGAATTCGATCCATTAGATCAGCCTTTACAACTTTAAATATGGACCATCCATGTGTAAGAATGTGATTGGAGCGGGCATTGGGGATTTTTATTTCTCCATGCGGGCACGTGGGTTTTCCTTTTGACATTATTTCCTCTTATGCGGGATCATGGTTTATCCAATATTTGGCACGAGGGTGAAATATGGATAAAAATTGGTGACTCACGGGGGTATCTGCCTCTACTAGATGAAAAGACCAATTGCCTTTTCATATCCGTTGGGCATGGAGTCACGAGTGATAGCTTACTACTGATCTAAACTTTGAAAACCAACCCCTAGGCCACTTGGAAACCCGTTAGAACCGAAACCGATCTTGATCGAATGCCAAGAGTCCAGACAACTTTGCATGACAGCAACAAAACAACACCACACTATATACAAAAATTTGAAATCATACATGCTCCAAATGGAACATGCGCTCGCGTCACAAAAAGCACTTAGGAGAAAAGCCATCTATACTACAACAAGAAAATGTGTATAATCACTTAGAGGAAAGAGAAAACTAAACTAATATGTATAGGGTGAGAACTCCCCTTTTAGTAACAGTTTAAGATAGACCCCATTTACTGGAATCTACAACTCTTCACCCTCCAATGTAGACAATCGGAAAGCATTTATACTTTTACATCTCGTGATCATATAGGGGCCACTCCGGATGCCTTCAAATTTGGAATGCCTTCCTGGTTTTTCTCGATCTGCATCCCATTTCAAAACCAGGTCTCCTTCCTGGAAGGTCCTTGCCTTTGTCTTCTTATCAAATCATTTCTTGACTAAAGCTTGATTCTTCTCTATTGCTTGGAGAACATGCTCTCTGGTTTCTTCTAATTCCATCATCTCTGCATACCTAGCCTCCATTGGTCCAAATTTAGATATCTCTAGTTGTTTAAGTGAGCTCCAATGCTAGAAAATCAAGTGAAATAGGCAACACTACCTCTTTCCCATAGATGAGCTTGAATGGAGAGCTACCTGTAGATCCCTTGGGCATTATTCTATTATCCCATAAGGCTGTTTTGAGCTTTGTGTGCCAGTCCTCTAATTCTCATCAAGAGTTCTTTTGATGATCTTTAGCAAGTTCTTGTTTGTGGAATCATCTTGGCCATTACCTTGAGGGTAATAGTTTGATGAAGTGCTCAAATAAGTCCCATTCTTGATGGCCCATCCTATGATATTAGAACCTATAAATGCTAATGCATTATCTGATATGATGGTGGCTGACACTCCAAATCTGGTTACTATCCCTTCATAGAAATCTAGGATACTAGACTCATTTTCTTCCTTGAGTGCCACTGCCTTGGTCCATTTGGTGAAATAATATGTTTCTGTCAAGATCCATTTGTGACCTTGGATTGAGTTTGGATTGATGACTCCAATCAAGTCCGATCCCCATTGCATGAAAGGTTGGTTGACTGAGATTGGGTGTAATGGAAGTGTTGCTAGCCTTTCCTTGCCTTTGAAGAATGCACAATTCCTGCACCTTTTGATCCATGTGTAGCAGTCACTAAACACTCTTAGCCAATAATATCCTACTTTCATGATTTTGAGTGATGTCACTCTTGGAGAAAAATGGCCTCCAACAGCTTCAACGTGGAATTCTTGTAGAACTCTCTCCCCTGATTTGACCCAATGCATCTCAGTAGAATGCCATTTATGTCCCTCTTGAACAAGACACCATCAATAAAAACATATGGGATGGCTTATAACCTGAAATGCCTTCTTTTTTCTTTACTCATCCCATGAGAACACATGCCTATTCGAAGGAAGCTCACCATGTCTTGGGTCCAACAAGGAGCAGGTACATCATCTCTCCCTTCTTCTTGACCATCTTGTAGAACAAAAGCAACCTCCTTTTCACTATCTGTTTCATCTTGTTGCCCTGAGGCTAGTTGTTCACATAACCCCTTCCCATGGACCAGTTTGGTGACCTTGATCTCAATGTCATATTCCATGACATGAGTGATCCATCCTGCATGCTTTTCATTCAAGTCCTTGCTTTGAGAAGGAATTCTTTAACTCCCACATGGGAGACCAATAGTTGGATTTTTTGTTTGAAACCAAATGTTTAAACTTCTTTAATCCTCTAATTATCACCAGACCTACCTCTCAATGAAGGAGTACCTTACCTCATAATCTTCCAAAATCTGGCTAAGAAGGCAATTGGTTGTTCTATACTTTCTTTGTTCTCGCTGCACCAAGATTGTAGAAATTTTTCGCTATTTACCATGAAAGGCATATAGTATGAATTCTTTGGAAAAATATGGGTTCGAAAGAGTTGGGGCTTGTGATATGGCTTTTTGATAGCCTCAAAACTTTCTTTTCCTTTAGTTTTCCACCTAAATGTTAAGCTCTTCTTCAACATCAATGTTATTGGCTTAACAAGGGCGTAAAATTTTGGAACAAACTGTGGAAAAAATGATTTTTCCCAAGAAGCTTTAAAGATCCTTCTTGTGACTTGGCAATGGCAATGTTCTTATTGCTTGAACTCTTTCCGGTCAATTGCCAATCCTTCCTTTGATATGATATGGCTTAGAAGTTTGCCTTCATGGGCCAAGAATATGCATTTTTTGGGGTTCAATGACACCCCAAATCTCCTACATCTTTGAAAAACTCACCTCAGATGAAAGAGATGATTTGCTGCATTCTTAGAAAAAATAGTGATGTCATCCAAATGAATCAACACTATTTGGTTAATTAATCCCTTGAATTCCATATCCATTTCCCTTTGGAAAGTGGCTCCGACATTGGAAAATCCAAATGGCATTTTCCTGTAGGCATAGGTGCCCCATTTGGTAGTGAAATTTGTTTTGAATTGATCATCTTCTTTCATTGTGATCTGGTTGTACCCTAAGTAGCCATCTACGAGAGAGAGCCTTTATGACCCAGAAACTACTTGCAAGATCTAC
The DNA here is from genome assembly GCA_018340775.1 of Taxus wallichiana var. yunnanensis. Classification (NCBI taxonomy): domain Eukaryota; kingdom Viridiplantae; phylum Streptophyta; class Pinopsida; order Cupressales; family Taxaceae; genus Taxus; species Taxus wallichiana. Next base: position 538,034,408 of record CM031244.1, on the reverse strand, counting down.
TCCATTGAAGGGAGTGAGTAGTGATCTTTGAGGGAGGCTCTGTTTCGATCCTTGAAGTCAACACACAACCTAATTTCTCCATTTTCTTCCCGACTGGGACCAGATTTGCAACCCAACTTGAGTGTTTGATTAGAAATATGATGCTTGCCTTTATCAGCTTATTCAACTCTTTCTTCATCAAAGGCTCTATATGTGGGTTGAATAGTCTTTTTGCTTACTTTGATGGGCCGAGTAGCTGATCCAGTTCAATTGTGTGTTGTTCTAGTTTTGGATTGAATCCTCTTAGGTCCTCATAACTCCAGAAAACACATCGGGAATTCTAGGCAAATCTATATGAATTCATACCTTTCTTGTTTAGTGGCCACTTTACCAATTTGAAGTGTTTTGTATTCTCCAACTGGGATTGAATATGAATCTTCCCCTTTGATCTACATGTTAGCCTTCTCTTTTCTGAACTGATCATTAGGATTGAAAATAGATTCCAAAGGTGTCACTAAGCCTTTGGGAAGCTTGTTTGTATGCAATGTACTATCCGATTCCCATATTCCTAATCTAGTTTGCTCTTCTAGGTTTATAACTGATAATTCATCTTCTTCTTATATAAAGTTAATGATCTACGGATCATTCTCAAACACTGCCAGATCTATTATTATCTGCACCGCTGGCCTCACAACCACATGGATATGCAGTTGTTCCTGTCCCTTTTGATCTATGAAACCACATCAAACGTTGCTCCAACTCTGCGCAAGTCTATCAAGACTTCATTCTCCTTCCCGGTATGGACACAATATAAAGGCCTCAAATCCTCCATGAGATCCCATACCCTATTATTGTAGTTTTTGAGTAGGTCATTTTTGATAGCATTTAGTCCTCTAACTTGATTAACAACCAATTCACTGATCACATAATACTTGCAAGTTCTTGATTCCCATCTTCCTTTCCCAATGAAGACCTTGGACTAAAGCCTCATATTCAGTAGTGTTATTTGAGCATGGAAACTAGAATCTGAAGGATGAATAATATCTCATACCTCTGGGGGACACAATCATGGCTCCTCCTCCATCTCCTTGTCTACTCCTTGAACCATCAAAGAACAATTTCCAAACCTCATTTTCATCCTTGTATTCTTACTTGATTAGGTCAGGAAGATGTTGGTTCTCTTCATGTAGGCAATAGACACCTAGCTTAGATTATTCCATTTCCCTATAGGGGTAAAAACATGACTTTTTTGGCCCAATCATTAAGAGTCAAGTCCGGAATACATCCCACCTTGGTATTTTCTTCAGAAGTGCTTAGGAGATCCTCTTGATCAAAAGATGAGCAGTTAGTGTTGATTGGGCTAGGCATATAGGATTCAATATGATAATCAACAATAGGTTCAGATTTGATTATGGCCTTCACTCCATACCTTGTCCTAAAGAGCATATGTGACCAATCAATAGATAGGTAGCCTCCAATTTTGGTAGTGAAGTCCCTAGATAGACACAAAGCGAAATGTGGTGGCAAGTCTATGATTGACACGTTTTTCAAAATAGTCACATTAGGGAAAGTGTGTAGAGTGAGACTCAGATCCTTGATGATTCCCACATTAGTCACTATGTCCCATCTAATTGGACTACTCCTCTAGAGATGACCTCATATTGAGACCCAACCGATCAGCTATTTGTTTGGGCATCACATAACTACTAGCCTCAGAATCAATCATACAATTGTGTACTAATTTGTCTCCAATAATTAATGAGAAATAAAAGGGAGGAGGTCTCATGTTTTTACCTTGTTGTTCTCCATGGTTCCTCCTAGCCTAAACTACATTGACAAGCACTCTTTCTTATTGGTTAGGGGGTGATTTAAACTTGACCAATTTTGCATGGTATTATACAACAAATACCTGTCTACCCCGGAATGGCGAGTGACTCCTATAGTGAAATGTTCACACTTTTCCTTTTCATCTACTCAATAATATTGTTGTTTGTCCTTTTACTACCCCTTCCTAGACACATTTCTTTCTTGCACATGGGTTGTTACAGCCGGTGCTTGACTGGGTTTGGGAGGTGGTCTGGATTGGTTCAGTATGTTGGGAGTTGTTCTTGGAGCACTAGGACCTTGTGGAGTGATGGAAGGTTGAGGGTCACCTAAGCTTAGTGGTTGGCCCTCCCCAATATTATTCCTTTTGGACCATGTGTTGGCAGCTACACTTTGAGGAGGGGACTGATTCATCCCACAGAAGTCTTCAGCCTGCCAATTGACAAACATAGTCTCATTTAGGGGGCCACCTTGTCGAGATCCTATTTTTGATCCTCCTCTTGGTTAGATTCTTGTGGCACCATATTGGTTTGTACCATTAAGGCATTGATTTAAAGTACCATTAAAGTACATTGAATGGTTATGTGGTTGTCTGCATGGAAAACACCAATCATATTCCTATGCCATATTGTTTTGTGTAGGAACCAATGCCCTTGATGTTGAAGTTGTGTTAGGATCATATGGCTTAAAAGGTCTAGTAGCTTGGGGTTGTCCTTGGTTTTGCTCGATTCATAGTCTAAGGTGGTGGCCTATTGTGCTGATACTAGGGTTTGGCTTGATATTGAGCCTGGGGCTGGTATGGCCTGAAACTTTGAGCTTGTTGTCTTTTGATGGTCACTAGCTCATTCCCAAAGTTTTGAAATTGCTTCATCACCACTTTTTGAAACTCTTTAGAGGCATTAGATGATGAAGTGGAAGCTTCACCTGAGCTTTGACTCCTGGGGGTGGGTATAGGAGCTAATGTAGGCACTTGGCTAGCATATGGGCTTCCTAACTTAGGATACAGAGGCATGAATGGCCTAGGAGTGATTTTTTTAGCTTGAATCAAATGGTTCTCAGCCCCTATGGAGAGGCTATAGGATACAGTAATGTAGTGCCCCCATTGACTAAATCATCAGAGAAATATCATAATTTAAAGCCCTAAGAAAGTATAAGAAGGCACCTTCATTAGTGGGCTTTACTGCTGTTGGAATCCTATCCCAAGTTCACTAGAATATGAGGTTAAAGTCTGTCACCTACTCGTTTGGGGCTCTTTTGATCATTGTTAGTTTCTCCAACAAAGACAAGTTATCACCTTTTTCCCCAAACTAGTTGTGAAGAGCTATGCATAGTTGATTCCTATGTTTTGGATAGAGCTACTTGTAAGAATCTGAACCATTGTGAATCTTTCCCTTTGAATGAAGAGGTAAGTAGCTTGACTGTAATTTCCATCTCATGGATCTCGTGGATTGTAAAGACATTTGCAATATCTTGTACATTGTCACCAGGAAAAGTTTGATTTTCCCTAGTGAAATATGGGATGCTCTTTAATGCTATAATTAGAACTGGGTTTTGTGTAACCAAAGTGAGCGGACTACTGCCAGTGAATTTGACATATGGATTTGGTTGTTCCCTTCTGATTGGCCTAAGAAACCTTACAGATTGAAAGAATGGCCTTGCAGGTGGAGGTGTTGAAAAGGTTTTGCTTGGTGGAGATGGAGACCTCTGAACTCTTCTTCCTCTCCTTTCTCTACTTGGGGATAGATGCAAGTATTCAAATATACCTTCTTTCCTTACTCTAGACCGGGTTTTTCTCATGAATCTCCTAAGCTTGGGATGCTAAAACCAATAGATTTGTTTCTTTTGGAGTCATCAAATGTATAATTTTAAGGCTTCTTAAAAGCCAAAATCACAACAAGTGTACATCAATCCCTATTGTAATAAGATGGAGACTTCTTAGTCCCACCGGGTGTGCCAAAATTGTTAATGCAAAATCACAGCACCCCCAAATGAGTTCTAAAAATATTCTTTTCTAAGGCAGACTCATTTGGTGTGATTGCATAACATTGAACTTTCCCCAAGGTATGGGACCTTGCAAAATGGGAAAGCTCTCCAAATTAAAGGTTGGTTCCTTATTCCTCTGTTTAGGTGCATGTGTGGGAGCTTGCAGAGGATTTATCTCTATACCTAATCTAAAACTTTCCAAGGAGACAGGGGTAAAAGGAGTATAAGAAATAAGAAATGACTAAACTACCAGGTGATGCACCAAAGGAATGATGAACACTTATTTTTCTAATAGACACAAACCAACAAAATGCATACAATAAACAAGCACAGATAGCCAAATATGTAATGGAAGACCAGATGAAAGAAAAAGAGAGAAAGAGAGGATCTAAAATCAATCACAGATGTGTTTTATTGCTCTGTAGATTGATACAATCCATTACAAGGTAGCCAAGAGGTAGAAATGTAATGCAAATTTTGATAGAGGCTTGAACCCCATAGATCCCTTTGCTTTAGAAGGAGGAGGGAGCTTGCAAAACAAAGAATCTTCCACTCTTTACAATGAGCCAAGCTCGACTTTAGTAGATCAAGCCTCGAGAGAAGAAGAAGAAGAGGAGGGAAATCAGATTGGAAATTCAAATGTTAACCATCAGTGCTCCTACAAATTCACACATAATCTGCCAGACCTGGCTCCCCATGCTTGTTTGGCATGTTAGAGAAGATGGCCAACCAAGATCCATAACCATACCGGTAGTGGAAGCAATCAGATCCCGCACTAATGGAGTGGAAGATGTTTTTTTAGAATTTCACCCATCAAAACTTGCTAAACATAATATTTTATGTTTCCATGGTGAAATGACAAGATGTGTCACACCAAGACCATTCAAAATCATTTATAACTTTGAATTTGAGCCATTAGATTAGCCTTTGCAACTTCAAATATAGACCATCCATGTGTAAGAATGTGATTGGAGTGGGCGTTGGGGATTTTTATTTCTCTAGGCGGGTGCGCGGATCTGCCTTTTGATGTTTTTCCTCTTGTGCGGGATCGTGTGGTTGATCCAATATTTGGCATGGAGGTGAAATATGGATAACAATAACAAATCTGAAGTATTGACCTCTAATAGATGCAAAAGCTTATAAACTTAAGAATATTTCAAGAATCCCATGAGTTCAAACCATTCCATCAACATCAATTGACCAACAAAAATGTAATTGGGGTTTATATTATTGTAAACACTAAATGTTGCATTTAAGTTAAAATAGGTGGAAATTTATAAGTTTAATATTATTTGCATGCTTTAGAAAGAACTTTGGGACTGTTCCAAGCATATTTTCATTTAGGATTGTGCCAAACATGGTTGCTTTTGGGATTTGTTATCATAGTCTACGTACTTAATTTTTATTATTAGACTAGTTCCTATCTATTCCATTATTCTCTCCTTCTTGTTTGTAACTTCTCCATCCATTTAGGGGGTTCTTGTTTATTCACGTACCTATAAATATTGTACGTGGTTCCTTTGTTTAATAGAATAAGAAGAGATAGAAAATCTCGATTCTCTCTCCTTTATTTCTACCTCACAGTTTGGTATTAGAGAATCAATATCTTTGGCCTTTGTGCTTGGTGCGGTGAGCATGGAAGCTACGTGGAGGTATATTCTCTTCTCTCATGCATGGTGATCTTCATCCTGTGTGGAACATCATGGAAAAATAACGTGAGTGGTGCGTAAAAATCAAAAGAATGTGTGGAAATTTTTTTTTGTTTCTCCTATGCTAAAGACAAAAAATCTTCTGATATGTGGTGATTGGAGCCTTTAGCCTACATGGAGGATGTGTGGTAAGTGAAGCCTTCAACCTACGTGGAAATACCAAAAGATGCGTGTAAAGAGGAAAAGAACAGATCAAAAAGTTGTTGGTGCGTGGTGTTGTGTAGAAGAATCCATGTGGTTTATTTTATTTGTTGTAGAAAATTTCAAACAATTTCTAAGTGGAAATATATAATTTTATTTATCTTTAGTGATACTCTGCATGAAGATTAATCACGATCCAAAGAAGTTTTAAAACTTGTGTGGAAGCATTTTTTTACAAATTTCTACGTGGAACCAAACTTCGCATGGTCATTTGGAGAAGCTACATAGAAAGGGATGTGTGGAGTGTGGAAGACTAAGATTCTTACTCGTCTGAGGACCATTCTTCCCTACAGGAACTCCATTCATCATTGTGTGAAACACAAAGGAGAGGAGAATTTGGCTTCATGAAAGCCTGAAAGTCTCTTAAAATAATTTTTTAAAAAAGAGCTCAAAGAAGAAACTTGGAGTCTCTCAAAATGATGCTAAATGTCAAGTGTAAACAAAATGATCAAGAGTGTTGAAAGATGCAACGTCAACTCCGCCTGCCTAGAGAACACCATGAAGAAGATCTTGAGAGCTCTAGGTTATCCTTTGATTTGCTAAACAAGCTTCAGAACACCAACAATCTAGTCTTCGACGAGCTAGTTCGACGAGGACTTCTTGAATATTTCCTTTTCGACATTAGTTGCCAAGCAAAATGAATTTGATAGGAATGAGAAGTCAGGTATGACGTTGAATATAAGATGAAGAAGAATGCCCCACAAAGTGTCGTCATCTTTTAGCAATCAAGTATCGAAATCATCTACGTGAGCGATACTTCTCATCAGTGAGTAAAAGTTTGTAATAACTCTTGAATAAATAAATTTTTTATTATAATGTATGCTTCGAAGTTGATTCTTTCCGATGCTTAGTTACTTAAAGGGCCCAATTTTGTGGCCTAGAAAAAAAAAATGAGGACAATCCTTCAGTTTGAAGGATTATGGGGCATTGTGATAGATCTATGACCGCTCCCATAACCCCTGATGAATTAATAAAGTATGAAATGGCTAGTGCTAAAGCCTTGATGTTGATAATGCTTAGTATTAGTGTGAAAACACATGTTCGGAATGCGGAGAAACCAAAGGAGGCTTGGGACAAGCCAGCAACAATTTATGAAGCCAAAAATCATACTACGATCCTCCATCTTCAGTCAAAGCTGTACACCCTCTCTATGGGTTCATATGAGATATTTGAGGAGTTCTTATGTCATGTGGTTGAGCTACGATTAGAGTTATTAGTGCTCGGTGAAATAGTGGATGAAAAAAATCTCGTACCGATCACTTTGAGAGCACTCCCTTCTCAATTCTGAGTGTTCGTTACAAAACAAAATGTATCTAAACAAATAGTGGAATTCAAGAACTTATGTATTTACTACAGCAAGAAGAGGCCATCAATTCATCACAAGAGGAGTCTCAAGATAAAGCCTTGTTCTCAAAGCCATACCATGGCCAAAAGAATCGGAAGGGTCCCCCAGAGAAGACAAATCAAGCGTAACCAAAAAACAAGTAAAAAGATCAAAATTTGAAGAGGTGGTGTCACATTTGTAGAACCAAAACTCATGAAAATGATCATTGCTGGTACAATAGCTTGAAATAAGGGTCTTCAAGTCAAACAAGCACATTAGGGTGTGAAGATTTTCAAAATTCCAAATGATGTCCCCAGTTGGAGAAAGCACAAGGGGCATCTCATAGCCCAACAAGATAGTGAGTCTGATGAGGAGACATCGGAAGGATCACATTCAGTAAGAATCTTATACTTGTCTCTTAGAATTCATAGTCCATGAAGAGAGTCTAGGCTGATAGACTCTAGTGCAAAGTAAGCACATGTCGGTGATAAGGTGTTGTTTGACTCATTAGAAGAAAAACCCATTGGTGATCGGGTTCGAGATAGCCGATGAAAAAGAGTACATTTCGGAGGAATAGGAAGAGTTGTCATTCCTCTAGGACCACGAAAATGTATGATTACAAAGGTACTATATGTTCCTAGATTGACTAGAAACCTCATGTTAAGGACTTAGCTTATTAAATCATCACCTGAAGGTAGAATTTTTTGTCCAAAATGGCATCAAATCATGTTTGATCTCGCGAAAGGTTAGATTATTGCTAGAGCATTTATGAAAGATAAGTTATTTTCTTTAGATACTTGTTTCATCTTTTGTAATAGCTTTATTTGCATCAACAATACAATCTACTGCACTCTAGCATTTTAGATATGGACACTTGTCGGCTAGTTCATTACATCAGATGAGTTCAAAAGAAATGGTTCATGGACTACCCAAATTGTCTAGTTCCTTGCCTCTTTTCCTGGTTATCTTACAGGAAAAACAACACAGGATCCATTTTAGGCAAGCACCTTCCATGCCAAGAAGCATCTGGAGGTAGTTCATACCATCTGAATGGCCCTCTACCTACTTCATTTTCAGGATACAAGTACTTTCAACTGTTTGTGGATGACCACTCCCACAAGATGTGGGTGTTTTTCCTAAAGAAGAAAAGTGAGGCTCTTCAACATTTCCATAACTTCTATCATCGTGTTGTGAAAGAGACCGCCAACCTCTTCTTCTACTTCACTCAGATCGAGGGGGAATTCACATCAAACAAGTTCTTGGCATTCTGAACCAACAAGGCATAAAACAAGACTTGATCGCTCCTTAAACTCCCAGAAAATGGCATTGTTGAGCGACGCAATCACATAGTGATGGAGATGGCTCACTACATGCTAACAACAACAAAGCTAGAGGAATGCTATTGGGCTGAAGTAGTATAGACAACTATATATCTTCTCAATAGGGCACCGAAAAATATTCTACAAAATAAAATGCCAAAAGAGGTATGGAGTGGTAGAAAGCCATCAATTTCTCATTTGTGAGTATTTGGCTACACAACATATATGCATGTCCCATCTCAGAAGAGAAATAATGTTGAGCCAAAGACACTCTCGTGTATCCTACTTGGCTACAACATTACCTCGAAGGCATATCATCTCATGGATCCTGAGATAAAGAAAATATATGAGAGTCGAGACGTGGTTTGTGATGAGTCATCCTTTGACTCTGTAGTGACATCAGAAGAACCATTACCAACCATCTCTCACTTAATAGTCTCTGAATCATATGAACAACCAGAGGAGACTACTTAGAGAAAAGAAATGTTGTTAAGAGAGCTATTTTTTGACCTTAGAGAACTAGAGAATGTGACTCCACATCAATCCACATGGCAATGACACAATTCTTCTCAAAAGTAGCCAAAAGTTCTCATCCGAAGTGGGTACATAGAACCATCAAGGACTCACATTTGTAAAAACTCCCAGATACATCTTCCAAAGTCAAAACAAGGAGTCAAATAAGAAATGAGGTAAAATTTTCACTCATGAGTTCACTGATTAATAGCTCGAGCTTGATAATGTTCGTGAAGCACTCAATTAACCTCAGTGGAAGGAAGCCATGGATACAAAATATGACTCACTTATGAAAAATTAGACATGGGAACTTATCGATTTGCCTACAAGAAAGAAACCATAGGATGCAAATGGGTTTTCAAGACAAAATATAAGGGAGAAAGATCCATCGACAAATATAAATCACATCTTGTAGCAAAAGGATATGCTCAGAAAGAGGGCATCCACTATGAATAAACCTTTGCACCCACTACGAAAGATCAAGACCATCAAAGTTGTTTGCGCACTAGTAGCAAAAAAAGGATGGAGACTTCAACAGATGGATGCCAAGAGTGATTTCCTAAATGGTGATCTGAAAGAAGTAGTGTACATTACCCAACCTAAAGGATTTGTTGATAAAGAGCATCCTCAAAGGTATGTCATCTCATCAAATCACTATATGGACTGAAACAAGCTCCAAGGGCATGGTATATCAAGATCGACAATCAACTTTTGTAGCATGGGTTCACTTGTAGCCCCTCAGATTCAAATTTTATATAAATAAGGTAGGCAAAGAAATTGTCATTCTTGTTGTATATGTAGATGATCTTGTGATCACTGGTATTTTAGAAGATCAGGTTGATATTGTGAAGAATGATCTCAAAAGAACCTTCAACATGATAGATTTGGGGCTACTACATTACTATCTTGGCTTAGAAATATGGCAAAAGAAGCATCACATTTTTGTCTCCAAGATAAAGTACGCTAAGACACTCCTTGAAAAGTACAAAATGTCTGATTGTAAACCTATATTCACTCCCATGGAAAAAGGCTCACAACTTTCAAGATTCCATGACTAACCTCAAGTACATGCTACGCTCTACAGGAAACTTATTGGAAGGTTGATCTACTTGACATATACCATACCAGATCTATGCTTTGCCTTTAGCTATCTTTCCAGGTTCATGTAGGAGCCAAAATAATGTCACTAGACAACAAAAAAGCATGTATTGAGATATTTCCAAGGAACATTTGATTATGGTCTGGAATATAAGAAGAATTATCAATTCTTCATACAGGGGTATGTTGACTTGGACCATGTCAGATTTGTTGATGACAAGAAGTCAACTACAGGATACATATTTCATCTCGGATCTAGACCCATCTCATGGATAAGCAAGAAGAATGTTGTTTCTATCTCATCCATAGAGGCATAATATTGCACCTCACGAGGAGTTGTGTGTGAAGCGATATGGTTAAATCACATTTTGGATGACATTGTAATTCCTAAAAACAATCACCTATTCTCTATTGTGATAATCAAAGTGTGTTGAATCTAATACAAAATCTAGTCTTTCATGAAATAACAAAACATATTGAAATTGACTGTCATTTCATTCGAGAGCACATCTTGAACCATCATATTCAGCTCCAGTACTATCCTACAGAAGCATAAGTAGTTGATATTCTCACCAAGGCTCTTGGAAAAGTTAAACTTGATCTCTTCATAGGTCACATTTGCAAGAATAATGTAATAAGGGGGAATGTTAGCATAGTCTACGTACTCAATTTTATTATTAGACTAGTTCCTATCTATTCCATTATTCTCTCCTTCTTGTTTTAACTTCTCCATCCATTTAGGGGTTCTTGTTTATTCACGTACCTATAAATATTGTACATGGTTCCTTTGTTTAATAGAATAAGAAGAGATAGCAAATCTCTATTCTCTCTCCTTTATTTCTACCTCACGAGATTGTGCTTTCAAATGTGGATCAATTGAAAATTATCGGTCTTGAATCAATTGAGAATTTGATATTTACAATTAAAGGTCTCATAAAAAATAAAAACCAATATAGAGAATTTGATATTCTCTCCTTCCTCCCTACCCCTCATGAATTTTTATTTTTCCATTTTCTTGGCCAAAATGTCTCATAAAAGTTAGTTAAATAAAAACCAATATAGTCCTTATCAACTTGGCAGCTTGGTTGTGGATGAATATCTTGGTTGGGGTTTGATTGTAGTCATGCACAATTCCTCGTGCTTTCCTTATCTCTCTCTCCTTCCTCCCTACCCCTCATGAATTTTTATTTTGTCATTTTCTTGGCCAGTGCTTAATTTTTCATCATACATCATACATACAATCCATGTCTTTCATATATGTTTATTGCAATGTCCATGATTCCTAATCTATATTTTGTAAGTTAGTATCACTCAAGTTTGAAGGGCTAGTGGCTCCTGAGTTCCTTTATTTCCTTGAAAACTTTGAGTCCTTTTGTTTTGGTTTACACTTCTATTTTCTCCCTACCTCGAGTCTCAAATCCCGACTAAACTTGTGAGTCCTTATCAACTTGGCAGCTTGGTTTTGTGGATGAATATCTTGGTTGGGGTTTTATTGTAGTCACTTTTTTTAATCCCTTTAAATCCTAAACAGCAAATTTCTTTCCCCATATCTTTCCTAAGTGATGATGGGGTCATTTCTCTCTTTCTACTATTTTAACTATTTTATTACTACGACTTGCTAATTCCTCGAGCTTGACTATTTAATCTGTTTTGTTTACTACTTATTAGAATGATTACACAAGGTGCCTATATGAATCTACATTGTTGCACTAGAGGTAAATTCAAGTCTTCTTAAGACCATTTATATTAGACATGAACTCAATCCTAAGGTTCATGGTGTTTATTGCAAGATTTAATCTTATGATCATTGTATTCGAGGCTACATTCTTGAGATTTTTTGTTTCTTTTCTTTATTACCAAAATGTGGAATTTGTTTATTATAAATATAAATGGACATCCTCTGAGAATTTGTTTGGTGTGAATCTACAACCTTTTCCAACATCCTCCCCGACCTCTTCCAAAATGGGAGATCTAGAGAAGAGCATGAGACATCGTTTTATATTAGACATGTGATGCATTCCACTCACATCTCTAAGTTTGGTGTTTCACCTTTGTTTTTGCATTGGATATATGTGTGATCCAAGATACTCTATCCTTTAATGGATGAACTCAACATATTCATGGGTTTCGAAAAGGTTGTTATTCTCTTGATTCATTTTCTTACACCTTTTCAAAGCCAAATATTTTGATATGATCTTAGTGCCATTAGTTTGTATTATAGGTTCCCTATTAATGTCTCAAACTTATTTCATTTCATCATACATACAATCCATGTCTTTAATATCTTTTTAATCTCTACATTTGAGATATCGCCTTATCAAAGCAAATAGTATTTGAAAGAATTAATGAAAACTGTGCCATGTATTTCTTCAAACTTGGCACAATGTGTAAATTGGGATGCATAAACATGCTTCATGATTACATTTGAGTTTCTTAAACAAAATGTAGGAATTATTTGTATCTATTGCAAATGACTTAGTACAAACCAAGTAATATTTAACCAATGATTGCATGGGATTTTTCTTGTTCTCCTTTCCATTATCCTTGAAACAAAAAAATTTGTTAACCTTGTGACGTGAAAGCCCACAAAATGGCCTTCTTTGGCCATTTTCTAAAATCGTTTTGTTTGTACCTCATTTGGTTTGGATGGTCCATCTTGTATTTTTCCATTTGACTCTAGTTGTCCTAAAATCAGTCCTTCAGCAAAGTGTATTTCAAAACATTTGAATCACCCACAACTCTTTGTGAATGATGTGTTTTCTCTATACAAAATGTGCCCTTGAATGTGTAATTACACTCACAAAATGGTATTTGTGTGTTTTATTATGGTATCAATCAAGTATTTCCTTTAAAACCCAAAGTGGGATTTTCTTTCAAGACCACCTTCCAAGAAGATGAATTTTCCTAAGATAAGAGTCAACATTAGTAATTTGCAATCCTCTCTTCCACATCTCTATCGATTGAGTAAATCCTAAATAGATAAAACCTATTCAACCATACATGAAGTTCTTAATTGAAACTTTCCCGATATCTTTCCTAAATGATTGAAAGATTGTTTGGCCACAATGATCTCCCATTTCCCTCTCTTCTCTACTAACATCCAATGATCCATTCCTCCTGAAGCAAGAAGGTGGCCACGAGTTAAGACCGAATTTCATTGAGATATTTTGTCAAATAGTTTAGATGCAGTTTTTAATTCTCCACCATACAATTTAGAGAAGCACCAGCCAATATATAAGATGTTCAATTCATCAATCGTTTGTAGTCACACCTTGCTTACATACACAATCAAGATGAATGTATAAACCAAATGTATATATTATTGACTAATACTTATGGATTTAATCTTAGCAACCATTGTATTCTCGAGACTAGGCTCAAGCTACATTCTTGAGATTTTTGAATTCTTATTTTACCAAAGCATATTTCTTTTCTTTGTTGCATCACCGATTGGAGTAGCCAATAACTTGAATGTTGAAATCAAATTTCATTTTCGGATATCTCTTGTTCTTGGGGGTTTAAATCCAGCTTTCTCGACATGATTGGGGTAACTCTACTATAAAGATAAATGGATATCCTCTGTTAAAAAGTGGAATTTGTTTGGTGTGAGAATAGAATCTACAACCTTTTCCAACATCCTCCCAACCTCTTCCAAAATGGGAGATCTAGAGAAGAGCATAGACATCCTTTGAAGCATAACAAAAGTAAGTTATTGTCAGATGTAGTTGCAAGTGTCCTAGATGCATTCCACAAGAACACATCTCTTCAAGGCTCTATCAAATAGTTCATGTGCTTTGTTTACACTTCCACATTTTACATACATATCAACTATCAAGTAGAAAGGAGTACGGCTTTAGGTATTTTGCTTTAATTTTCATCTTCTCCAAAAATTTTCCTCTATCCTTTATGGTTTGATGGATGTCCATACCATGTTCTAAAGCCCCATTTTGGCATAGGAAGGTAGGATGCTGGAAAAGGTTGTTGAATTTAGCTTTAAACTTGACAATTACATTTTCTTAAAAAATTTAAATCCTTTTCAATGAATATAATGTGTGCATATCCTGTAGTTGATGTTATCCATGAGAACACATCTCTTTGAGGAATTATGTCTAATAGTTCACGTGCCTTGTCTATGCTTCCACATTTTGCATACATGTCTACTAGGGAAGTTGCAACTACAACACCTAAAAAATTTCTTCTATCCTTTATGCTTTTATGGTTATCCATACCTTTTTCCAAATCTCCCATTTTTGTATAAGGTGGGAGTATGAGCCGGAGCTTAGAAATGTAAATTGGGGTTATATACCTATTTGTTACTTATAGTGAAATCATAGAAAAGAGAGGAATATGTTATTGCCAATATCAATATTTTGTATATCATCACCTATTTGGAAATTACATCTTGACATTATTGAGTTATAAATTTAGGGTGTATGCAACAATGTTGTAATCATTATGCAATATGTAATGGTGTATGTTAAAAAAATCTAGATGTATTGAATGTGATAAATTGGGAGGTATAGAGTAATGTTTGGTATATTTGAGAAATTTGTTGCTTACACTAGAGACTGATACATCAATTGTTTAATGTTATAGTTCCATTTAGTTCATGGTATGCAAAATATCGATATTGAGTATACTAGTGTATATTTTATGTTTTGGTGCAATTATTAGAGTTGGATTAAAAATCACATTGTCAAGAGTTGTCAATCACTATTACATTTACATTGACAATTACATGACCAAATTGACATAGTTTTGAAGGTTAGTGTTCTCACATGACATATTTTATTGCATTTGAATCTTACAAAATAAAATATGGGTTTGTATTTCATTTCATGATTTACATTAGGTATTATCTAACATAAATATAATCATTCTCTAACACAATATTCCAAGTATAAAAAAGTCCAGTGATGTGACAATTGTAATCCTGATAATCATGATATCATCACAATCCATTAGACCCCATCTCGATGATGCATATTTTGAAACAATTTTCATTCCTTGTAAATGCTTCAAAATTTTACACATATGTCTATCATGGCATTCACATTTACAACATTGGATGAAAAGCTACTTTCAATTATTGTTTGATAGATCTCTATGCCCTATTCTAAAGCTCTCATATAGGGACATATGATCTGAGTATGCCAACTATGGTTGTTGAGATTGGCTTTACACATACCAATTGAATTTTCTTAAAATCCAACGCCTTGATGCCAAACCCATTTTAGGCATGTTTAGCTTCTAATGTGCTTCTAATATTTAATAGGTTGCTAAGACTATAAGCTTGTTTTCTTTAAATTTTATACTCTAATCATTGGATTTCTATAAGACTTGAGTCTTTGGGATGTCTTATGATCTGGTTAATAGAAAATGTTGATGTTTTAAAAAATCAACATGCTAATTCAACTCTATTTGCTCCATTGATGGGTCTACTTCTATCATATGCCCTGAATATTACTTTTGTCAGGAAGGTCCAGTGGCAGTTGTATTGTTTTTTGTAAATACATGTAAGCTATTTATTCACTGTGTTGGGAAGATTCATTATCTTTTGCATCTCCATATTTTCTTACAATAAGATTTTGTATTAATCTTTTGTCCGTTCCTATGATCACGTTGATTTTGCACACTGCTAATACAAGAGTGGCAACTGATAAAACCTGTAAAAAGATAAAATTGGTTAAAAACAATTGGAATCGAATAAAAATTAACTTACAATGGTACCTTTAAAAGAAATAAGTGAATAAAGTAGATTCAATACCTTCAAGATCACATATTCATTGCATCTATCTAAATCGTCCACAAAAATGATTATTCGAAGATTGTTCCCATATACAGGGGTTACCTATGGAACATTCATGGATTTTAGATTTTGAATGATTTAATAACAATGTTGTGACCCATGATTCTGTAATTAGGTGCCATAGGAAGACATGGGTGGTGAAGATCCAAGATAAAAATATGAATATCCAATGAGGTATTTTACCTTTCGAGTTTGAACTCAATTTATCCGAATAATTTGAGAATGATATATAATTCATCAGATAAGTGCTACGGGTTTTAGAACTCCCATTGCTGACTTTGTTAAGGTCCACATCGTAGTTACTAGAGCTATAGGAAGAGATGTATATTTTACTTTTTCCCATTCCTTCACCTTGTATTTTTCTGGCACCACCCCTAAAACAAAAGTAATCGAGAAGGCTGAAGCTATTGAAAGCAAGCATGGAAATAAAATTTCAATGAATATTTTGAATTTCTTCTTTTTCCAGGTATTTCTCTAACAAGTGTTCAACCATTGGACTTTGGTCATTTTCCTTAAATTTCCTTAGTGATCTCAACTGCCATACCTACGAGTGCTTTTGTATCACTCATATACTTCCATGCGTTGTATTGAATAGTTAAAATGGAAGGGAATTTTCCCTTGCTTGAAACACCATCTATTGACTATAGAGAATTTATGTTTTTCTGCGGGGCATTTTTTTTGAACTGAGACACAAATAAGGAAGTCAAATGATGGTGGAGAATGAAATGATGATTTCCTGGACTTTATAGTTTTTCTTGACGGATTATAATAAACTCAAAAGCCTATAAGTTCATAAGATTTATCCACATAAGGACCTTTTTAATGATTAGTTATCAATAATTGTAATCTTATAATATATGGAAAATGACCAGGCAAGGACTATACCAAGACTAGTAGCAAGTGTCTTACACATATTATTACACCATTGGTTATTTATTGATAGTTTCGATAACACTGTAAATGAAAAATTCACGGCAAAGTCTTGCACCAAGAACTTCCTATATTTGTAATGCAAGAAACGATTAGTTGTGAAAATGTGAGAAAATAACTAAATTGCTTCCCTAATCTAATCTTCTCCAACAAAACCTTAGATAGAAAAATTGATGGAAATAAAGGAGACATTCAATACCTACACTTACCCACAAGTTGCACAACTCCTCCTTTGATGTGTTGGATTTTCTCTTGGATAGAAGTTGGAATGTTGATTGGTTGCTTCAGATTTTGGAGACACTTGGGTAACACCTCCCTTGATAGATTAGATTTCTAGATGCTTGATGAAAGATGAATAAGGCAAGATTGGATTGAAGATGGATGATTGAGTGCTAAAAATGGCGGACACTAGCTATGGATTCTCTAGATTTTTCTAAGCTAGCTCTCATGGAGGAGGATATCTCAATATATAGTTAATGGGTAGAGGATTCAATGGATAGGATTAAGCCAAGTTGCATTGAGATCAATGGTAGAGGATTGATGAGAAGAATGGAGGATTCTAGAGTGGAAAGCTCTAGAATTTGAGAGAGGTTTCCATTGAATTAAAAATTCAATGGAGGGAGGAAGATATTTGAATTTTTAAATTAGAAAGAGGGAAGTTTAGAGAGGCTTAAAGAAATAGAACCCTCTAGATTTAGAGGTGAGGATATGATTAGGATTAGATTAGATTAGGTTAATAAATGATGATTAGGGGTGAGGTTACATGGAAAGGCTAGGTGTAGGGATGTGTCGGGTAGGTGGTAGAGAGATGTAGGAATATTAAATTCATATAAAATGATAATGAAGGATTAAAATAGATACTAGGATATAATAATGTATTAATGAGATTTAATGATAAAATGGGATGTAATAATGGATGAAAATGATTAATGATGAAATGTTGTGATATTTGATAAATGATTAAAAGGGGAAATATGATAAAATGGAATGTTAGATAAATGATAAAGGGTAAATATGATAAAATAATTAATCTTGTGATTAATTATTATATGGGTATGATAATGTTATTTGTAGAAAAAATTAGTCGTAACTAAGCATGTCGACATTTTAAATGTCTACATTTTGCCCCTCTTTGAAGTGTTATTATAGAGCAATGACAGTTCAAAGAAAAATAAGAAAATATTATGGTGATATGATGCCACCTCGAGGGGTTAGATGGTGAGGAATGAGGCGAGTAACCACTCGAAAAGAGGAGAGACCTAAGTGAGGAGATGAGATATTGAGGATGAGAATATTAGAGGATTAGATGATGAGAAGATTTGAGGATGAAGATGTAAAATGCAAGATGAGAGGATTAGAAGATGATTAGAAGATTAGGAGAGGAGAGGATTATAGGATTAGAAGAGGAAAGAGGATTAGAGGATTAGAAGAGTAGAAAGAGAGAATTAGTGGATTAGATCAAGAGATTAGAGGATTTGATGTTGAATGATTATGACAAGGGTGAAGATTTAGGATTTATATTAGAGATCCTAGTCAGAGATTAGAGGATATTAGATTTGAAGATGTTGGATTTAGAGATGTTGGATTTGAGGTATGCCCCAATCAAGGGGTTAGGGTTGAATATTTGGGATTATAGGATGTTGGATGTGAAGATGTTAGATTTGAGGATTAATTGGATATGAAGATAGGGTGTTGGTTTATAGGATGTTGGATTTGGAGGATTAGAAGTTTGGATGAGAGAATAAGGATTGGTTTTTGGATTGATTTAGATGATAAGATATTGATGAGGAGAGGATTTAGGATGAAGTGATGAGATTTATTGATAAGAGGATGTTAGGAAATGCCCCATCTAGGGGAGGATGTTGGATGGTGTATGTGAGATGATAAGATGTGGATGTGATGGATATTGATTGATTGATAAAATATTGATTATATAAGAGGATGATGATGGTAGATAGTTATCTAGATGATGATGAGGATTAGGTGTGGATGAGGATATGGATAAATAATGATGATATAAGGGTTTTTCTACCATAAAGTGCCCACTTGTTATCATCATTAGCAATGTGATTAATGTGGCATAGAGTAAGATGCATCAGGGTATAAAGATCGTGGTGACTGAATTGCCAAATGCTCGTGTCCTCATATCACTGGACAAATTAATACAAAAGTATGGTCCTCATATCATTGGACCAATAAAAAAAAAAAAAAGGGGCCTCATATCATTGGAAAAAATGTAAATGCAAATAAGCAATCAAACACACAAAAACAAAAACACACACATCACATTTTTGTACTTTTATGGATTTTGTGAATGTTTTGATTTAAGGTTGTTTTTATCTTTCGATTTTGGATTTTTGGATGTTGGATTTTGGATGTTTGGATTTTAATTTTTGGGATTGGTGATGGGGGATGGAAATGGATGTAAGGTAGGATGAATTTTTCTCCTATAAGTCCCAAAGTGTGGTTGGGTAGGATGAAAGGGAAAGATTGAGGGAAATTGGCTAGGTTGGAGAGGATAGGGATTGGTTGATAGGTTAAGATTAGATGGGATGTAGATTAGGATGAGGGAAGTGGTATAGGAAAAGACATAAGATGATAAGATATTACCCCATGTGTAAGTAGGATGGATTGAGGGATATATGTGGTGTGCCCCCAAGTGTAAAGTTGGGTGGCATGTGTGGATGCATGAATGGTTTTCATTTTCCCCTGGGTATAGGGTAGGATGGGAAGTGAGGGGTATTTAAAAGTGATGATTCTCTTAATGGATGGTAGTAATTTTTCCCCAGTCATGATGATGAAAATGCGAAAGGGACATGAGGAGGATTGGATGAAAAGGAAAGGATCATGGCTGCCCATGGATGTTTGATCCTAATAGGATGTGGATGTGATGGATGGAAGGAAAATAACATCATTGATGAACAAAAGATGATCTAAACAACACATGTTGTAAGGAAAGAGTTGGGATAAAACAAAAGTTTGACCAAGGTCTAAACAACACCTGGAAACATGTGAGTCATATGTATTTGTGAGATCGATGTGTGTGCGATTTTGATGGTTAATTACCGCTTGAAGTGAAAACTTAATGGGTAGTGTGTGAAGACAAACTAGCCAATGTGTAGGGAGATATTAAGTCAAATAGGTTAATGTAGGGTGAACAGAAGGTTAAGTCATGCATTGCTCCAATGCCAGCCAGACATCCATAGCCCCAACAGAGATACATCTGATTCTTGTCACAATATTTCTCTACTACCATCCAGGCATCCATAGCCCCGATAGAGTTGTTGGAAACACCCCTAAAGAGAGTCTTGAGGTGGATTTTATTTGATATTTTTAATTTTGATATGATTGTTTTTGCTCTTATTTTTTCCTTTTCAATATTTGGATTTTTTTTTCCATGATATGGTTCCACTCTCTTAAGAACTCTCAAGGGTTAAGAATCACCAGTGGCTTGATGGGGGGATTTAGATGAGTGTAGTGATGACATTGGATAGAGTGCCAATAGACACGCCCAAGAGTCTTCAACACAAGTTTATTAAGTGTGTTAAAGTGTGTGGATCTCTAGGAGGAAAATAGTACTAGAATGTTAGAGGTTATGATAGACAAAGGTCACACTATTGTTGTAGGTACTATTGACTTACAACATGTGTCATCAAGTTGATCAAGTGTTTAAATGAATGGATTAAAAGAGGATATGAATGGATGTGATGATGAGAATGTATTAGATGCAAAGGGATGTAGATGTTGGATGGAAGGGGATGCTTGGTAAGGAAATAACATCTGTGTGCATGTGAAGAATTATGTGCTTAATCCATTTTTAGGTTTTTGGTATTTATAGGTGGATTAAGTGAGTTGTGATTGGGTTGAGTGGGTGGGATGGTAGGATCAACAAGAGGAGTGTTAGAAACTAGTTATGATGGAGTAGTGGGAGGGGCATTGTTATTTTTATACCCTAAGCCTAAACAACCTGATTTTGATGAAAGAAGATGGGTTTGTAAATTCCTTGTTTGTGGATGCTTAATCCTTTGCCTCAATGTTTCATATTAGTGAACATATTTTTGGTAATAGGATATGAAGTGGATGGGGAAGATGGTTCCATGTGGTCATCATTAGACTAGGGGTTGTAATTTTATCATCTGCTAATAGGTCAGACTTAACAAAGGATGGGGATGATATTTGTGTTGATTTTTGGTCGGTGAGGGATGTTTGGACAAATGATGAGATTTGGATGGATGATGATGTTTAGATGTTGAGTGGGATTTTTATGGTGGGTGATGGTTAGGGAGAGGATTGGGATGGAAAGGTGGTGGATATAGAGGTAAAAGGATAATAATTCCTTGGTTAATGAGGTTTTGGACATGAGACTGAAATTGCAAGCAACGATTAGTCGAATGTCCATGGGTATGATGAAATTCACAATAATAGTGTTCTCAGTACCAAGATGGTTTGGGAAGGTTTTTATTGTGTGATTTGATGGGGGATGGATGATCATGATGAATGTTTTTATGTTATGGAAGATGGTGGTTAAGGATTCTCGCAAAAGAGTGAAGTGGCTTAGGTTAAATGGTTTGGATGGAGTAGGAAGTAATGGTTTGGAGGGAGTAGGAAGTAATGGTGTGTGATTGAGTGGATTATGAGATGTTTTGGTTATTTTGGATTTATGAGTGGGATTATATTGTTGTGGATTAGAAGAGGAAGGGGATGGATTAGGCACTGGGGAAAAGTGAATGTATTGGGCTTAGAGGACGAAGTAGATTTAGTTGGATTGGTTTGAATATGTGTTTTTGAGGTAAATGGTATTTTTATGATTAGTATATGTAGATGAAGGGGATGGGGTAGATTTAGATGAAGGGTATGGTTGTGATATAGGGGTCACATTAGAGTTTGTTGATTTTAGGGATGAAGGAGATTTGGGAGATGGGTATGGTGTAGGTACCACATTGGATTTGGTTGATTTAGTGGATGCGAGATGAAGGTGACATAGGATCCTTATCATATTGGGTAGGAGATGGGGTGGGGAGAGGATTGGGATTGGATTTTTAGGTTTGGGAGTTGGTGATTTAGGAGTTGATGTAGATGTTTTAGGAGTAGGGGATGGTGGATATGAAATAGGATTAGAGGATATGATAGTGTGAGATTTAGGTGATGAAGAAGATAAATTAGGATTAGATATGGATGAAAATGATGAGGGTGGCATAGGATTTACTTTGGATGGTTTATGTTTAGGGGTAGAAGAGGATGGGGGTGACGTAGGAGTCACGATGGATGAGATAATATTGGGCTTAGGTGATGGAGGGGGTGAAATAAGCTTAGAGGATAAAGTTGATGTTGGATTAGGGATTGTGGAACAATCTAGGAGAAAGTACATAAGATCGGATTGGGATGATGAGGATGACGAGGATAGAGGAATAAGATGGGATGTGGAAGATAATAATGTTTGGGTAAGTGAGTGGGATTATTGTGAGTATGTGAATGAAACTTGATGATAGGTTTGATGATGATTAAATTTAGGAATTGATGTTTTGGATGATGGTGGATTAGTTTTGATGGGAGGAAGGTGGGGGTTAGGATGATTGATAGGGGATTTAGAGGTTGGAATTTGGGATATTTTTGTGGGTTTGGGATTAGTGGCTAGATTAGCAAGGAAATAAAGGAGGTCCTCTTAGTCGAGGTCAAAGTTGGTGAGGTGGTCAAAGTAGATATTATTGGATTATGGGGATAGTGGTTTATGTTGATTAGGTAGATGTTTGGATTGAGATGATTTGGGTTCCTCAAGGAGGAAGTAAATGGTGTGAGTGGTAGGGATTTTAGGAAGGGAAGATTGTGGATGGGGTTGATTGAGAGATGATAGTTTAGGGGGTGGTTGATTGATTAAAGATTGAAGATCATATATATTTTTATTTAGTTATTGAATGGTTTTCGTGGATGTTAGGATCGACATGGGATGGTTATTTTGGAGAATCAAAGGTCATTTTTAGATAGGATGTGTGGCGGATTATTTTTGGATTGGGATTGATGGTAATGGTATTAGGATTGGGATTAAGTTAGTTGATTAAGGATGGTTATGGGATTTGGATTGAGATTGTGTGATTAAGAATGAATGGTTAGATAATGTTTGATTAATTAATTTTTTTGAAATGATAGGATGGGTAAGGGTTTTATAAACAAGAAAAAACATGCAACACACACCGTAACTAGTCAAGTGGGGTTTAATTAAGCTATAGCCTGATTTTAGTACCACACACTAAAGGTGGTGCTACAAATTGGCTCTACACCTATGTTCCAATGTGGGGTCGACTAGTGGGTGATCTCAGGGAGTGTGGTCTGCTTGCACTATAGATTAATATGTGGCCAAGAGGTTTCCTAGACTAGGATAAATGATCTCACTAGGGGAATCCTCAATATACCTTGCGGTGCATGGGGCCCAAGTCCATGTTGAAAGGACGTTGTCTAAGGCCTAGGTATTGGGACATAGAATCCCCTCATTTCATGTCGCTCTAAAAAACCAAGCACTTAGCCAATAACAAAAGTTGTCCTTAAATTTATATACCCCACCGAACACGGGGTGTGTCTATGTGTGTGGAGATGAAGCCCACTGTCAGGAGACCCCTAGGACTATGGTAAGTGCATGGATATCACTTCCATGTCACGTTACCCCTATAACATAAAAAGGGAGGGGAAGATTAACCACTTTTGATCCTCAAGATCTTCCTGGGGCGTGAGAGGAGAGCATACTTGGCGTATTATTTAGGTTTAAAACAAGAAACAATACTAATATCAAAAGTAAAATACACATAAAACAATAAAATCAATGATAAATGTTTTTATGATGGGGGGCCTTCGACAAGGGAACTTGAAAAACAAAGGGTTAGTAGTTGATTTTTAAACCCCGATGTTTCTTGGACTACTCGGGCTGCAAGAAAAAAGGTTAGTAGTTTTGATTTAATCAATTTCCTGCAACCACAAATGTTAGTCAAATATTAAATCTGACAAAATTTCCCCTTGTTTTGTGGTATTCCTACAAAAACATAATGTTAGGACCTACAAAACACCACTAAAAGGAAAAAAAGTGTCATTAGTTAGTTAATAAAAATGTAAAAAATGTTAGCAGAGAAAACACACTACTTTGTATAAAATGTGCTACTTTGCATCAAAAGCCCTACTTTGTATCAAATGCGCTACTTTTTATCAAATGCGCTATGTTATATCAAATGCATTACTCTATGTGTAAAAGAAAAATAGATAAAAAATGATAGTTTTTTGGTTTTAAGGGTTTAAAAAGCTTTGAAGTGTTTACAAATGTACCACGGGGTCTACAAAAGCATTGCTTCATGTCAAAAGCACTGAAACGAAAGATTTTTATGAAAATTTGAAATTTCGAAGTCAAATCTCAACAAAACTTTCTCAAATTTTCACAGCTTGTTTATAAGGGGTAATGTTATTAAAAATGATTAAAATTTTAAAGGGAAAGCCCCATGGTGGGCGTCAAAATTTAATGAAATAAAAGATTAGTTGTGAAAATGTGAGAAAACAATTGATTTTCTTCCCTAATTTAATCTTCTCCAAAAAAACCTCAGATAGAGAAATGGATAGAAAGAGAGGAGAGATTCAATACCTGCACTTACCCACAAGTTGCACAACTCCTCCTTTGATGTGATGGATTTTATCTTGGATGGAATTTGGATTTTTGATTGGTTGCTTTATATTTTTGAGACTCTTGGGAAGCACCTCCCCTTGATAGATTAGATTGTTAGATGCTTGATGAAGGATGAAGGATGAATGATGCTAGATTAGATTGAAGATTGATGACTGAGTGCTAAAAAATGGCAGAGGCTGGCCATGGATTCTTAAGATTGTTCTAAGCTAGATCTCATGGATGATGAGAACTAAATTTATAGTTAATGGGTGGAGTATTCAATGGCTAGGATTAAGCCAAGTTGGATTGAGGTCAATGGTGGAAGATTGATGAGAAGAATCGAGGATTCTAGGGTTGAAAAGCTCTAGAATTTGAGAGAGGTTTCCATTGAATTAAAATTTCAATGAAGGGAGGAAGATATTTGAATTTTCAAATTAGAAAGAAGAAAATTTAGAGAGGCTTCTAAAAATAGAATCCTCTAGATTTAGAGGTGAGGATATGATTAGGATTAGATTAGATTAGGTTAATAAATGATGATTATGTGTGAAGTTGTATGGAAAGGATAGGTTTAGGGATGTGTAGGGTAGGTGGTAGGTGAGATGTAGGTATATTAAATTCCTATAAAATGATAATGACAGATTAAAATAGGATAATAGGATATAATAATGGATTAATGAGATTTAAGGATAATATGGGATGTAATAATGGATGAAAATGATTAATGATGAAATGTTGGGATATTTGATAAATGATTAAAAGGGGAAATATGATAAAATGGAATGCTAGATAGATGATAAAGAGTAAATTTTATAAAATAATTAATCTTGCAATTAATTATTAGATGGGTATGATAATTTTATTTGCGGGACAAATTAATCATAACTAAGCATGTCGACATTTTAGATGTCTACAATAGTATCTCTAAGATAATCTTTAGTTTAACATTTAAGATTTTGAAAAAGATGGATTGTGTCTAGTGTTGAGAAATCATGATCCCATTTGGGAAGAAAAGGTATAATTCCCCATAGTACATCATAACTACAAATACGTACGCTATGTTACAAGTGCAAACACTAATGGACAACCTGCTTAAGATCAGTTTGATAGCAGGTCAGGGAGTTTAAAAGTTGTTACTGCCTAATGCCAATCACTGGGATTGCATTCAATTCCCATGAGTCATTCCATAGGAACACTTGTGTTTAGATATCCATCAAAGACCATAGAATATATCTTGGGGTCAAAGATGACAATTTTATCCTTATTGTCAGTTTTTTCATAAACAAGTAAAATTGGTGAAAGGAGTTCCTTGTGTGGATTATTGCAAAATGATTTCAACTTCCAAATCATTTTCACATAATGGCAGTGCCATGAATGAAGTGGGCACTAGTTGAGTGATTTTTTTATTCATGAAAATGCATTTACTTTGAATGAAGTCACTCCACAACAAGATGGTTCAAACATACATTAAAGACTGCAAAGATCTACCAAGTCAAAAGGGAGGTAGTAAATTCAATTCCATTAAAAAAATTCCATATAAAAATTATATTCAAACATCCATGTAAAACTCCAATGCTCGATTGGGTTCAAAAATATCGTTTAGCCTTATTTCCATCTATTCCATTAATCGAATATTACTGTAAAACATGTGTTCCATGCACAAAGTCCTGCTACGAATTTCAACTTCCATAACATGACATGACAACTATTCTAATGTTTGTTATTCCTAACCACCACTTTTAAGTGGGATGCATTCAATTTCAATGACTTAATCCATGGAAAGATTTATTCCAGATCTCCATCAAAAACTCCAATGATCAATTGGGGCCAAAAGAGTGGGGATGTTTTCAATTCCTATAAAATCATCCCATGGTGAGAACTCCATTAATTTTTCCATCAAACACCCCAAAGGTTAATTGAGGCCAGAAAATATGGTTCTACCTCGTTGTATTCCATTTCCATGTTGAATGAGGAACCTTGTTACATATTTTAAGCTCCATTGCATGTTCCTCCTCAAGCATACAACCTCTATAAGTAATGGAATGGAGTAGTTAAAATATAACTAGTTTCTATATATAACCATAGCCTTCTAGTAGGAGTAGTTCCTTTCCCCTATAGTAGAAGTAGCTCCATTCCCAAATCACTATGCCCTAGTAGAACCCAAATTTAATATCCTTGGTCTAATACTATCTTATATTTTCTCTTAGGAAAATAGTGCTTCAATGCAGAAATATCATGAATGAGATGAATCTCATTTCTGATAAACTTTATGAGACACCCAATAGCTTAAAAATCCATGAGACAAAACAAGAAGCACCTTGATAGCTAACTATTTGTTACATGACAGCTGACATTCACCAAAAAAAGATACATAATGTCTACGTCTCTACTATTATCATCTAATTCTTTAAGCATAACACATTATAAGTTGTAAATCTCATTATCAAGAACTACATCTGTACTTTTGGGGGTATTCCAGTTTGTATGATTTTTACTAACTTTTGGGGATAATCCTATTTGAGAGATTATGATTATTTTTAGGCTGATAGATACATTTCCCACCAATGGTTTATTGCCTGATTTTCCATCATACTACCCAATCCATTAACCAACATTAAAAAATGTTGTAAATCTCATTCTCAAGGACTAACAAGCCCTGAAGTTGGTAAGAGACAGTTACTTAAAGATCCCTATGAAAAAATGGGAACATCTAACATATACCTATTGGTTTCATGAAAATTTGCATTCCCCAAATAAGAGTGTAACACCTATGTCTCAACTATCATTATCCAATCCAGCTATCAAAATATATTAAGGTCCAAATCTCATTTTCTAGAACTAAATATATATTCACATCTGCATAGTTCGGTGTTGAAAGTGCACCATTATCACATAGCCTAGAATCATTCTCTTCATTCATTAAAATATAACAAAAACGAGTTTTAAGAAATGATTGCAGCTACTATTAGCACCTTAAAAATTATTTCTCTAAGGGAGAGAGTGTTGATCTAGTGCATACCCATTTTTGTTTCCTAGAAACATAGATTTTAGTAAGAAAATAAGCGATCACAAAAATTTGAAATCCCCCACTATAATCGAGTTTGAATGATTTTTGTGTATTGGGTTGAGCTCAAGTGGTAAATCAACATTGTATCAAATTCTTTGTGTGGCTATCTCAATGAGCCATGGTAGTGAGTAGATGATTCCCAATGGCTCTTCTCTGCTGATTATATTACTCTTCTCTACTACTGCCTGCACAAAAACTTCTCGATTGTAGACAAAAATCATGTAGTTTGGGTAATTATCTAGTCTTGGGTACATACTACTATTTATATTATTCGTAAGTAAGAAAAGTACTAATTGACCCATGTATTTGGCCACTTTGATTTTCTTTATGTTTCTCCTTTCAGTCTTACTCCCTTACTTGCTCAGTCTATCTTTTTACTCTTTGACATTTATCATCCTGACACCAGGCCTATCCCAAGATGTTAGAGCCAAACGCCCTTGTTCAATCTTATTGCTCCCGTCTTCTTTGTACTTTCCTTACACTTTTTGGGTCCTTTCTAGCCATTTGAAAATGTTATCATTTTGGTATTTGGCCTTTTCGGGGTTAATTATTAAATACAAGTAAGGGAATCATATAAATATAAAGTTATGTGATCATAATAAAGAACCAAACACTAAGCATCTACTATCTCTACCTAAGGTTGCATCCACCAAGGCATCTAGAGCTCCATTACATCCATCTAGCTCCATCACATGGGACACAAGGGGTGGTTCATCTACATACACTTCATAGGAGGGAAGTTCATTCTATTCCATGTACACATTTACAACATTTCTTTACATCTAGCTACTTTCTTGCTATCCAAGTGTGAATGGCACAAGAGCAACCTAGGGCACAATTCTACATGTACATACATAGAACTATAGTGGGTCTGAGATGATGTGCTATGCTCAATTTTAAGTCCACCATTGTGGTGGATAACGATTGTCCTACCCCTCTTTCTGCATATTTCTTTTATAGGATTTGATGTCTGTTTGAGGGTTTTGCAGATTCATTCTTCATTACAGGTTTCCAGTGACTCCATCGATCATTGTGAAAATTCATGTAGTGACAAAAGGAGAGCATCAACAAACATCTTGTGACCCTAAGAATTTGGGTTTATGAGAATTTTCACAAACCCAGGAGCCCAAAATCAGTACTTGGGCACCAGTGGGTACCCCTGTCCCTCTCCAGGCACCCCTGCCAATCTTGTTCCTCCATATATATAATTTTCTGAGCTCCAGATCGATGGTTAGTGCTTCAATTTATCTA
This sequence comes from Taxus wallichiana var. yunnanensis, assembly GCA_018340775.1. Taxonomy (NCBI): domain Eukaryota; kingdom Viridiplantae; phylum Streptophyta; class Pinopsida; order Cupressales; family Taxaceae; genus Taxus; species Taxus wallichiana. The sequence goes on along the minus strand of CM031244.1, from coordinate 538,005,768 downwards.
TCTTCTAGCATTTTGTAATTTCTAGAGCTCGGTGAATTAGCTAATGCATCTTACCCTTCTTTGCACATTAGGGTTTTATTATTTATTACTTAGTTTGCTTTGGTATATCTTTGTATTTTCATTATTGCATTCATTTACTGCTACTATAACATCATATTAGGCTATGTATTTTATAGTTTAGCATAATCATTTTGGTGATCCCCACTCGTGATTGGTCATTCGGATCATGTTATCCCAAATTTAACCCATCACGTTGATTTGGAATAACTTATTAAAAATGTACTTAGCCATTTTTCAGGTCTATGATGTTCACACAACCATCAAATCCCCTTTCCCAAATACTCTGGCCGTTGGCATTTGAAAACTCTATAGAACACTAATGCTTAAGTCTTTGGTGGGTTATATATATTTCAAAGTAGTGAGACAAAGGGGAATTGGACTAAGAATTAGGTGGATTTAATTAAACCTGCGGGAGAAAATAAAATCCGTAGTTAATCAAAGACCGAAGCATGACAGTTAATAATAGTGACAAGAAGTGGAAGACCGAAGGCTAGTAGGGCCATGTGACATCATTTTGGCCAGCTTCAAGAAAATAGACTTTCGCGGACCTCAAGTCCACGGAATAGGCCGCAGTTCATATTTCGTCGGGTTGGGTAAGTCAGACAAGGTCAAAGGAATAGATGGTGAAAAACTTCAAAGCCAAAAATTTCTAAGTCCCTCGGACTTAGAAGTTGTGATGTGAAGAGCTATGTGGCACCATCACATTTTCTCTCATTTCATAGTTCGAAAAATGTGAAGGCCCATCTAATCAAGAGATAGACACAAAGGAGGAAACCTGATAGGTCCTAACACAGGGGCAATGTGGATCTTCCCTATTTTCTCAAAATTCATAGTTTTTAGTCAAGGTTTTACACAGGACTAACAAATTTCAAATGTGGAATGACCTCATTGGTCAGAATTTCAAAGTTGTTAGTGGAGCTAGAAGAAAATATTGATGATGTGAAGTGCGTGAAGCTTTCTCATTGTCTCGTACTTTGCAATCATCATAGGGGACTATTAAAAATATGACTGCACCTCAAGGCATGGAATGATCTCATTGGATCACATTTCTAACAATCTAACACATAGAAGAAACGTGACAAAAGCTTATTTGTCCATATTTTTTAATATTGCGGATCGTTTTAAAAGCCAAAGTAAAAGGATAGATGTCAAGAAAGGAAAGAAAGGGAAGCCGAGCCCTATATTGTGAACATGTAGAAGACTAACACTTGGTAAAGGTGAAGTAAGAACACGTTGGTAGATCCCAATCTATGAGCCAATCAATAGCTTCCACATGTCAAATTCATGTGCCTCTCAACTTGTAAAACTTAAAATGGCCATATCTTTTGATCTCAAGCTCCAAATTGGAAAAAATTTATATTTTTGGAAATCTCTCCTTGAGCCCTTCAACTCAACATCATAAAAATTTGATTTTGGTGGGTTTTTTTTGGTTCAAAAGGGAAAAGATAGATTTTGGAGGAAGAAGAGGACTTTTTATAACAAATCGATCAAATCAACTAGCTCAACCACCAACTTGATGAGGCATGGATTCATTTTCTTCTACGGACGTAATTGACATAATAATGGATTTACAAAATGCCCATGTGATTTGAAGAAGATTTTAATGCAAATTGTTGGTGGTTGAAAGTTGAAAAGCCATCCCTTCTCTCTTTCCCTTTTCTCTTTCTTCTTTCTCTCTCAATCAAGCTATATATTGTAAAACCTTTCATTTTGAAAGAGATGGACATTCTAAACTACAAAGAAACCATGTAAAAATGGTCTCCCAAGTAGTTGTGAGTGAAAGCATTTATTTTAACCTCTGCAAATGTTTCCTTGCCTTTTATTTTAATTGTAATGGATTGTGCATATTTTAAGCAATAAAAATTTGTTTTGTGGCACATCTTGTCTTCCAAAGCTTGTTTTTACTTGCATTCTTTCTTTCTTTGCTTTTGTAATGGATTGTGCATATTTCTTGCATTTACAAGCTCCATTTTGATATTATTTCACGAGAAAATGGCAAGTTGAATGTGCTCTAAATTGTGGCACTTGTGTCTTCCCTTTATGTGCCCATTTTTCTACATTTTCCCTCACAAGAGTGTCTCTCAACCCTTTTCTGGTTCTATCACCACCATTTTAGCTTAGGATTTCCCTTTTCTCCATCTTCTTCTATCCTTGATCCCTTAACATGTTTAGTTTAGGATTTTATTTCATCATTAGGAGTATTTTTAGCATTAGGATTAGGTAGAGGAACATGCCTTCTCCAGAGGTCTATCTCAAGCAGTAAGGTCCCACGACTTGGATACAGTCCTATGTTGCCTCAAACTCCCTGAGTTGTCTATGGCTCTAGGTAGGGTGTAATTTTAAGCTCCAATAGATCCTTCATTGGCACATCATTTATTCTGTTATGGATCCTAAATTTTCTCAAATTTCTTTGTATTATTTTAATTCAAATGCATCCTAATTACCAAGTTGTTATGAAAAAATACTTATACACCATGTATCTCCCTATCAATACACCGCCACATCAAGTGAGTTTTGTTTTAGATCATCTATCTCACGACCCTACTCTTCATGATCCTCCATCTAATCAATCCATGTTGGACTCAATTCAAGCTTTACATTCTTTATTTAAAGACAAATTTTAGGTTATGGAATCCAAAATATTAAAGATGATTCTCAGGCTCATGTTTTTTCCTTCTACATCTCATATTCATTATATGTCTTCTACATGTACTCATATCAGTGAGCCTCAAGTTATACCATTACCAAATCCTACCACCTTTGATTGCAATACTAAGAAACATGACATTCTTACTTAGCTCATTAGGCATCAATTGCTCACTTTACCATGTACTCAAGTCTATCCCCCTTACCGACTGACAAAAAATTAGGGCATTCCATATTGCAATGATCATAGAATTAATGGACATAATGATAATGATTCCTATGCTTTACAATGAAGAATCAAGTATCTTGAGCATCAAGGCTTTATCTCATTCACTACACAACATTTTGTTACATGTCCATCTACAATTGTTACATACCAATTGGCTCCTAAATCTGATTCATCTATGTCTAATAAACATCATGACATTACTTATTGCATTCCTTCCATAGAAAATCAAGTGCCACCTAAGAAACCTCCATTAAAATTCACTCCAACACCTCCTCCCACTAAATCATCTATAGTATTATTGAGTCCAATTAAGAAACCTCCTCTAAAGATCAATGTAACTCCTCCACCTCTCAATTAATCTATGGTAAATAAGAAACCACTTTCTACGTAAGACTACCAAAATATAGTTAACCTCTTTGCGACTTCCACAGCTCAAAGCTCCTCCGACATTACCACCTCAGCGTCCCATCACTTTTATCAAGGAAATTAATCCTTAGATTGATTCACTTAGAATATTTGACTAGATCTCCATTGCTCACATACTTGGGGACAACATAGCTTCTCCCACCTTGCAGTACTATCCATTGTCAATATCATCTCATGCACTTGATGCTTCATACTAATCATCTCTAAAAAATTTTACACACCTCTTGATACATTGCATAATCATTTCCCGATGACACACTTGTGTTCTTATGGTTCTTACATGATTGTTGAGGGATCTCTTCCTATAAGAGCCCATTTAATTTCTCCATTATATCTATCTACTACATACTCATTCACACATACATACATTTATCATCATCTATTTACACATATAATAAACTCTTCCAAACATCATTTGTCAACTAATATGTCCATCTCGATTCATTTACATCATTATTACCCAAAGATGCACTCTTGTGCTTAGGTTCACACTTGAATGTTGAGGGCATCCTATACACGTGAACCTCACACACTATGCCTTACATCTCACACTTCATATACTACACAACACATGTTCCTACACATTGCATACTAAACCTTTCACATCTACAACACAATATTTTACACATGTCACACCTTGCACATCTTTGATCACTTATTCCTACATATTTTATACATCTTATGCGCTTTGCACTTTATAATCATTACACATCTTACGCTTTTACAACATCTATTTCTTATTACACATCATACATGTTATGTGTTTTCTACATCTATTATTTATAATTTCTACTGTACATCATACGCATTTCATAATTCACACTATACACATCCTAACCATCAACCTCCTACATCATACAATCTACACCCTCCTAACACCTCTCTCACACTTCACGATCGAAACCTTACATGCGCACACTACTTGATGATGCACTCTAGTTCCATGGTTCATACTCAACTGCTGAGGGTCTAAATCAAAATTGAACCTTACCACATCACACTTACATCATTCTTCAGAATTAGTTAATCAACCCTTCCAACACACTATGCAGCATTCCTAGCCACCACCTTATTCACACATCTTGTGATATACGCCATATGCTAAATCATCACACTTTTTATATTCTTCTTCATACATTCCACGATATATTATTTGTGCTACATCATCATGATTTTTATTATCTTCTTCATACATTTTGTGATATACGCTTCGTGCTACATCATCATGCTTTCTATCACTTTCTTCATACATTTCATGATATATGCTTTGTGCTACATCATCATACTTCCTATCATTTCATCCATACATTTTTTGATATATGCTTTAGGTTAAATCATCACACATTCTACCACCTCATCAATTTTACTTTGTCGTATTCAATCCTACACATCACATGACAATTTCCGATCAACATCATTTTTACGCACACATTTTAGACCATTTTCTGATGACGCACTCTTGTTTATGGTTTATTCTTGATTGCTGATGGGGCATAAATAAATGAACCTCATTGTACACATATACATCCACTTAGGAGGCATGTTTCCCCTACCATTCACTTTGCATTCCATGCCATCTCATCTATATCATACTACATATCTTGGTTGCATTTACTATTTCTTACATTTACTCATACATGTTCATCTTATTACACATGCTAGATAGATATCGTATAAGTAATTATCTTTATCATACACACATGCGTTTTCACTTGAATTTCTAGTTGTGATCACAAATTTTATAGGTATATTACACGTACCATGGATGCTTGGTGCAATACCTATTACCAATCCCACAGAGGATCCTGGGGGCATCTGATTTCGTACACTACCAAGTGGGGATACCATTTGGTGGACCATAACTTAACGACCCCTTTGATCTAAATTTTATTTATTAAACTTTGACATGTCGGTATTTCATAGCCAAGAGTGAGTCGGTATGACCGATTACCCATCCTATATATATATATATATATAGGATGATCCCTCACTGAAATAGTACCCAATTGACTATTATCTATCATGTGATATAACTCAAGCTTTTTATGTAAGAAAATTGTTAAACAATGAGACATTGGTTTGTTATTGTTCTATGCGAAAAAATGAGGAGTGAAGTCGAAGTGTTGGGTTAAAGCTTTGATAATTATTAATACAGACAATGTTTTATTAGTGTGGTTTTTTACTTCGGGGGTCCCTACTTAAATCCAATGTTATCTATCTCATTTACTTTCAACTCATGTTATTTAAGCTCTATAATCTGCAATCTACATTAACCTAAATCAAATTTTAATTTAACTACACATCATAATCTATAATCTTTGGCATTTATATTTGTGGATCTATATTTTTTTAATTATATCTTCTCTTATAAATCCTAGTATGGTATCAAATCTTTTGGTTATACATGTGCAGGGTCGATTTGGAAGCTCTTAATTTTCTAGAGTGAAGAAGCTTGAAGTTTGTTCACAAATATGTGAAACCCTAAAAGTTTTGTAGTCATTTTCAAGCTAACCAGGTTTAAAATTTCAATTCCCACCCAATGTTTTATTGAAGTATTGGTGAAAATTTGGCTAAATGGTTGGTTAGATCATGTTTGAGATTTTACATGCTTAGATCTTTGTTTCTACATATTATTTTAGTCGTTTGCATTTTAAATCTACCGCCTTCATGCTTTCTTTAAATTTTTCTGTCGTTTATAGCCGTTGCGGCTATTTTTGGCTTTGGATCCAAAAGATCTCTTTAGATCTAGTTAGTTTGGAGTTTTTAAGTCCATTTTGGCTATTAAATTTTGTTTTTGGCTGGATTTAATTTTACAAAGCCCGACCCAGTTATTTTATGCCATCTAGGCTTCAATTTTTCATGTTTTATATAGATCTTATCGGTTTTGTGAAGCTCAGCGAGTAACTTTTTTCCAAATAGCTTCACTATTCTTTTTTTCATGTTTGTGAACTCCGATCCACCCATAGAGTTCAAAGTGGCTTTCGATCCGTCATATTTTTATTTAGATCTTTAATTTTCTATGAATTTCTATCTTTGCGAAGCACGATTCGATCCTCATGTGCCATTTAGCTTCACTTTTTCAATATTTATTGACTTTCCTTGTTTCTACGAAGATCTATTGATTGCAAAGCTTGAGCCAATCATTTTTCTCCATCTAACTTCATTTTTTCAGTCTTTTAATAGTCATTTGCATTTTTGCAAAGCCCGAGCCAATCGAATTGCTCCACCTTGCTTCGTATTGTCAGTTATATTGTTTATCTATTTGTTAGTTGAGAACCATGAGCCAATAAGGGATTTACATGTTTTTTGCATTTTTAGAATTGGTTTAAAGCCTTCTCTATCATTTTTGAAATCATATCCAATAAGAAAGCTCCAAGTCGTTTATTATTTTGTATTTTCAGTCTTTGGTTTGTTTGTTTCAAACATATGCAAAGAATGATCCAATAGATTTTCTCTGTGTGTCTTCACATTTCACATTTTTCAGTCATTTTTATTTTTGTTAGAGGCTATCCAATATAAATCAGCCATCTTGTCATATTTTTCAGTCTTTTTCATACTTGCGAAGAGAAAACCATTTAAAAGGATCTGTGTGTCTTCAATTTTGATTTATGTCTTTTTGGTTGCACTGCGAAGTGTGAACCAATTGCTTTTGTACACGTATTTTTAATATTTTGTTGTGTTGATATTCACAAGTGTTAGGGTGTCAGTCTTTGCTTTGGCTTATCCATTAAGATTGTGATACATGTCTTTACAATTTTGGACATGAACTTTTCTTTAAATCTTGATCTATTCCATGGAATTTAAGTCTACCCAAGGAAATCTATTTAAAGGTTGGTGGAAATCCTCCAAGTGTCTATTCATTAGCCATTAGTTTTTTGACAAGTTGCATTTTTTTTACTAAGTCTTTTCTTTTACATATTATTTGTATTATTTCATAGTGCGAAAAAGCGATCCAATAAATTAACACCACATGTTTAGGGTTTTAAATTTTGTCTTATCTTTTAATTAGTCTTTTGAATTGTTTGGTTGTAAAGTGTGTGCTAATTGAAAAGTGGCACGTGACGTATCTTGCTTTGTCTGTGGATTTTTCAAAGGTTATTTATACCACAGATTTTGAATTTTCTTTGTTTCACGGGTTTTCTAGTTTTCTTCAGACCGCGACTTTTGAAGTTTGTGTTCTGCGGGATCTCTACATGTCTTTATCTCATGGATTCCAATATTTTCAAAGCTTTGAGATTTGATCTACGACCTTCCGTGGATTGTATATTTTATTTATCTATAAGCATATAACTAAAAATAAGGTCTGTAGCTTGCATTTTGTCTCTGTTGATCTCTCCCGATTCATTTTTTTAGTTGTATTTGTTGCTAATGTTGTCTAAGCATTCAAAATGGCTAGTTCTCCTAGTTTTTTGTTAAATAAGTCTTAGCTGTTAAATGGAACGAATTATGGCCTTTATAGATTTCATTTAAAATCTTGTTTTATGGCTAGGAAGTTATGGGATCTGGTGACTAGTGTGGAAAAACTACCCACTAGTAGATAAGAAACACCTAAAAATCATAGCTCCTTCTCTCAAAGATCACAAGAAGCTCTATCCATCCTTTTGTAAATCATAAAAGATGAATTTTTAATGCATATAGGTCATATGGACTCACCTACTAATGCATGGAAACAATTAGAGACTATGCATGAAGGAAGTCATTTGTCTAAGATAATTAAGCTAGTTTTAGAGTTGTTTACAACTCCTATGAAGGAGGATGAGAAAATAATCAATTATTTAGCTAAAATTAATAACATTAAATCTCAATTAAATGGATGTACTTGTGAATTATTTCAAGACAAACTTTTGTACTTCATCATTCAAATAAATATTCATGAAAAAATTAGAAATCATATATCTATTCTTAATTCTAAGTATTAGAATTAGGCTTATTTACCTGATCTGGAAACTTTGTCCTCTCTTCTGATACAAGAAGAGCGCGTTATGGAAAAATTTGATTCTAAAGAGATTGTTACTCAGGCACTTCTCACTCAAGAATAAAAAATAAAAATTCTAGATTCAAAAATCAGAATTCAACTCTTAAACCCCCTAGTAAAGACAAGAAATCATGAACTTAAGAGTAAGTTTTGATGGTAAATGTCAAAACTATGGAAAATTTGGCCATAAGAAAGAGGATTGTAAATCCAAAAAGAAGTCAAAATTCAAAAATTTTTTGGAATAAATCAGATCAACTTCAAGATGCAATTGATGAGAATAATCATATAGTTAATGTAATAACTATATAAACTATATAAAAATCATAACTATAATTGAAAATATGCACAAAATGTTTTTAAAAGATTTTTCTTCAGTTTTCTCTGGTATTTTAGCATATATGACATGTCTAGACTTCAAAAGGGTGCTTACATGGTCATTTTTTGAATAAAAATTCACATATATCCATGAGTGTGTCCACTGTTTAATGGATCATGTTTTCATTGAATGCTTGATTATTATTGAATGATTTGATTATGTATTCAGATGTGTTATCTATCAAGACTTATATCATTATGTAAAGACTTAGAATATGAAGATATACATATGTTGTTAAATCATTTTATGTGATTAGTAAAATGTTAAATATGAATATCAAATAATACTTGGGGACTCCTTTGTGTTTGTATTGGAGACGTCTAATACCGATTACATCTAATATACATTTTACAAAGTCTAATATGTTAGAAGTATTTCAACATATTTTTAGTTGTTAAGCATAGTGATATATTAGTTGTTATACAACTAGTGTTTAACCTTTATACTTGGTTAAAAGTGAAAATTAGTATGATTTATATTATGCTTATTATGATATTTGCCAATGTTGTGTTAGATATAATTGATACAGATGTCATCACTTGGAGCAGCAAAAGAGCCATATGGTTAAAGAGGTTGTTGGAAGTGATACACATAAGAGCTAAAGGAAGTATTCCTCCTCTATGTGAAGTCTAGATTGCTCTAGATAAAGAATCCATTTCTATATCAGAGATCAATTTACAGATATCTTCATCAAGCCATTGTGTGTTGTGAAGTTTTGCAAGTTTAGAGCCTTGTTGAACCTATAAAAGTTTTCATTGAGGGGGAGTGTGCATGAAAATGCCACCTCTTAACAACAATTGTTGTAAAACTTCCTATACTTACTCCATTTTAGAATAAGTAAATGTGTCACATTATGTGAAGCTACTTGTAAATCCCATTGAAGATTTAGTTATGGGTACATCTTAGTTTATAAAAGGATCCATAATATGATGTAAGTATTCGTATGTAAAACACTAGTCTTAAGAATTATGTATGGGAAATATCTATTGATTTACCTTATTTGCATGTTATCCTGAATCACTATTGTTGATTCATGGATCTGTAAATCCTTTTGTAGAAAAAATGTAAATTTGGCATGTCTGGTTTTTTTTTCCCCACTTAACATTAAGGGGGAGTGTTGGGGTGCTAATTTCAAGTGGCGATACCATTTGGTGGACCACCACTTAATGAACCCTTTGATCTACAGTTTCTTAATTAAAATTTAGCATGTTGGTCTTTCACAACCAAGAGTGAGTCAGTATGACCAATCACCCATCATATATATATATATATAGGATGATCCCTCATGGGATTTTACCCAATGGACTGCTACCTATCATGTGATACAACTAAAGATTTTTATGTAATCAAAATGTTAAACAATGAGAAATTGGTCTGTTATTGTTATATGTGAAATACCGAGGAGTGAAGTGGAGTGTTGGGTTAAATATTTGATAATTTTTGAGCAGAAAATATTATCCTAAAGAGAAGACACACATAGGATTCGTGCATGGGAACAAGGCGCACTTGAAGGTGTGGAAGGATAGGAAAGGAAACACGCGCTAGGACAAGTTGATTCGGGACTTAGCCATTTTCATGGATGCAAGCTATTTCTGGAAGATAGCGTGCGGAACACACATTGGTATGGAGAATTTTACGACACACAAATGTTATTTTAGGAATGAGCGTCTAATAAGCATCATGCATGAGTTTAAGTTAATAATAGGATTACTTCTTCCAGTTAACTATAAGATGTCTATTATTGGCACACTTGTATGTGTGTATGTTATTGTAAAGGTGCATGGCTATTATCAGCATGTGACCTATTTTGGGAAGTTCGTAGTAGTGAAGGGAAAGTCCCCACCCCTATAAATATGTATTGAACTATGTAGTTTAGTAGTAGTGAATTATTGTAGAGTTATGTTGTTGGATCTGATGTGCGCATGAATTATGGTGAAGCTTCTATGTATTATAGTGCTTAATGTAATGGAGTATATTAGATGGATAATGGTTTTAAACATGAATATAACTAGTTCTTGTATGGTTAATCTTATTATGCTTATTATTTAATTCATGATTCTCTAAGATCTAGATCTCGTTATGCTCTGTGGAATGTTTATGCTTATTTATGGTTCTGAATATGTTACATCTTCATCACAATAACATCCTACATAAGAAACTATAAAGATGGGTCTGGTACCTTTGCGCACTTTGGGTGGGCACTCAACTCAGGCTGGGTGATGTGTTAGCGTGCTTGGGTATTATATTGTAGATTCTAGGTTGCATCATTAGTTCCATTTTTTAGACCTCTTTTTCAGTTGTTGTCAAGATGTTTCATGATGAAGATGTACTGGTTGACCTTAGCAAGTGTTGAGGAGTGGATAAAGGATCTAGAAGAAGAGTACGCTCGGAGGTTCAACACTAGATTTGTGTTTGACGCACGCGTGGGTGGAGAATAATTTGTATGAGATCTTCTTTGTTATCTTTTAGGTAGAGTTGTATGAGTGGCTAGTTGCTTATGCATCTAAAAGGAATTGGAGGTATCACACACTTGTCTAGATGTAGGAAGAATTTCAAGCCCTTTATGATGTTGATCTGATTTGGACACGCATTGTGGATACTTGGTTCCATGATGTTTTGAATAAATATATTTTTGAGTACTCAATTTCCACTTATTCTTTCTCGGAGGTAGTTGAGTTCCAATTTTTACATTATCCAAGGGGAACTTACTTGCAAGGAATTCCACTAGTGATCAAAATATTGATGGTAAGCCTAAATTTGGAAGAAAAACCAATGGCTAGCTAAACCCCACCATGCTTGGGGGAAAGAATAAGTTTGGTTAAATATGAAGGACCTAGTGGTAGAGAGGCGGAGAGAAGAAATGTGGATTAAGTATAATGAGGCACGTGAGAGGGAGATAGAGAAGCATCATGATATTGTAGAGTGGATGACATTGAGGAGAGAGATGACTCGTGAAGGATTTGAAGCTCACGCAGAGGCGTGGAGCCAGAGCATATGAAAATCCCCCATTTTGGAAATTTTAATAGGGAACCCTCCTTGGCCTCACATGGGAGTGCTCCAATAGAGACAACATGGGCCGCATGCGCACATCTAAATCTACCTGACAACCTAACCCTTGCACTTGGTTTTCCAGTATCTATTACATCCAATAGCCAACAAGCTAGTTTGGGTAGTAGAAGAGCTTGATTAAGTCAGATAGAAAGTAAAACTATGGCTGGGAGAATGTCTTCTTTGTTTTTGGAGGTACCTTTTCAGGTGCATCATCGTCAGCACAAAACTCAAGCGCGTAGAATTTTGGACTCACTTTTGGGAGTAATACCACTTCACAGATTGTAGGAGTTCAGTTTAGTACCATTGTTGGGACATAAGGAGGTACACTTACTGGTCCACTACCGGCTATAAGTGGAGGATCAGGGGGAATAGGTGGCTCTAGTTCTGGTGGTTCTGGAGGCCAGGTAACACATGAGGTTCTAGGATTAGGTGGGCAGGGTCCTCATCAACCCCAAAATATTTACATGGAGATGTCTCTTCATATTCTAGAGTATAGGGGCATAAAGATGTTGCTGAACATGTGCACATGTTTGAGATACTATGGCGTGCAAAAGGAGTTACGAATTTTGAGTGCAGGGAAAGTCAGTTTGCAACTACATTCTAGGGATGTGCACACAATTGGTATAAGAATTTTGACCCTGATCAAACTTGCGTAGATTATGCAACATTAAAGGATGTTTTCCTTAAGGAGTTTCATATCCCTAAGTTTGAGCAGAAGAGTATAAGCACACTTAAGGATATTAATCAGGGAACTACTGAGAGCATTCAGGAATATGATGCCCATTTTAAGACACTGTTGTCTAAACTTTCTTATGATATTCATGCAAGCCAACATGCACAGTGGTTTTTTGGGGGCTTGATCACACCTTTCAGAAGGGCATTGTCACATAAGACTTATATGGACCTACACGAAACAATTGAAGCAACTTTACACGCTGAGGTAGTCAGGAGTATAGACACTGAAGTGAGCCCATTCTTGGAGGCACAAATTATAGCTATGGTAATGTAGTTTGAGAAACTATCATCAAATTCAACACATGAGATGCACACTAGGATTTGGTGTACAAATTGTGAAGTGGAAGGGCACACCAAAGATAGTTTTCCTCACAGATCAGTGCGTTCATTGTTCTTGGACTATGAGATATGTCTTTTGGGCCATGATGCAAGTCACTTCCCATTATTACAATGCATGATAAGGAAGATTGTATCTTGTTATTATGAAATTTTTCAGTCCATAAATCAAGATACAGAAGAATGCAAGTTGATTGGTTAGATCCATGATGTTATAGATATTGGTGTGCAACAAATGAAGTATCAGATAACTCTAAAGGAAAAAGTGAGCACCATGATTGTGACCATGCTCAAATGTGCTATGATTGAAATGAAGGGCACTTTTAAGGAGGTCATGGTAGAGGTCATGGATACCATGGTGGATTCAAGGGCCAAGGCCATGGTGGTGAATGAGGAAAGTTCCCTCATGGAACATGTTTTAATACAGATCCCCTAACCACTACAGGTGAATGTCCTCATAATATTACTTGTTCTCTTTGTTTGAAGAATCAAAGGTATGAGGAATTCCTAGACTTAAATGAGTATCTTAACAAGTAGCATAAATAGGAGAACAAGGGTGCAAGGATGGTCAGAATATAACATGCTGTGGAAAATCATTGGATGTCAAAGCTAGTGCTAGAACCTGAGGTATTACCTATGAATATTACTACACACGCTTGAAGATGCGTGAGCCAGAGAGGCATTACAATATAAGCCTACCATCACCAAGGAGGAATTTTTACATGCAAGGTACCCATATCCTACACATTAAGGAGGTTTATCAGGAAACCATGGAGGTACTCAAAAATCTTTAGGGTGAAATACAATGTTTAAAGGAATAGTCATGGAAGTTAGAAAAAAAAGAAAGTAGAGACATCCAATTAGATATTGATGACTTAAAAGAGGTATGCAAGATGTTGTGCTAGGAGAATATCATTCCATTATTAGGGAATTAGCTAAAGGAAACACTCCATGCGTAAATATTGAGAATGGAAGGTAGATCCTGCATGTTAATCTCCCCCTCATAGTTTGGATTATGACAAGGAGATCACTCTGAATGTTGTTTTGGATGGGTGGCTCTTGAGTAATATATTGATTGATATAGGCATGGAAGTTAATGTGCTTACTTTAGATGCATGGGTATAGATGGGAAGACCTCCATTATAGCCATCCTCTAATGTATTATTCATGGCCAATTGAACTAAGGCCACTCCCATAGGATTTTTAAAGGATGCATCCATTAATATACAAGGGGCCAAGTTCACTAGGAATTTGAGGTCTTAGCACATGTGGAAGTAGAAACTTCCCAACTCTACTTTGGGAGCCCTTGTGTTATGTAAATAATGTTGATCTATGGTTCAAAAAGGGTATATACATTTTTGAGAACACGAAAGAAAGAGTGATTATCCCTTTACAAATGGGAAATATGTGCCTTATGTTGAACCTTTAAGTGAGGAAGACCTGAACAAAATCTATGTACGCATTATTCGGGACCTAGAAGTACTTGAGCCATCAAAGGAAGGAATCCTTCAGTGAGAAGATGCACATTCTATCAGTGATACTACAAGTATTTCTTGTGAAAATTGGGCACATGGACACCTATGAGATGGTTGGGCATGAAGTAAGAAGCACATTTACGTGGAGAAGAAAACCTTGATGTATTTGGAGGATAGGTAACAACCCTGTACCTCGGTACACTAGAGAAGGATATCCTATGGTATTCCTGCGCACCATGGAGGAGCAGTGGACAAATCAAGTGGAAAGAAGGAATATGTTAGTATATACCTTACGTGGGACAATAGTGCGCTAGTGGATGGTTCATAGGGATAATCTTATGGAATGGAATGAAGTCAAAATTTTTCTAACCACTTGGTTCTTCAAGAGCAATGCGCCTACTACAATCTTCTTGTATCATGGTAATCAACCTATTTAGCACCATGTTCATCAGTGTGAGAGTCTTTGAACACAGGGGCATGAAAATTTACCACCTTCACTTTGGGTGCACAAACCTTATTCCACTTTACAAGGTTGTGCACGAGCCTAGTATGTTTATGCAAAACTACATAGGGAGACTAGAAATTGGCAAGAATTGATTGTAGGAATGACCCATAATTTTGACTAATTCTCTACTAAACCTCCAGGTGGAAGAGGCATTAAGGGTCATAAAGCACTTAACTATGGGAGACAGTGCAAAATTTGAAGAACTCATTCAGGATTTATTTGGTGAGGTAGACTCAGGAGCGTGTTTTGATGAAGTAGAAGAGATAGATGCCACACTACTTCAACACACTTTCTTTAAGAAGGAAAAAGGTAAGATGGTCTACATAGTGGATGATGAAGAAGTAGAAAATATGGATATTTATCATTCAATAGGTATGTGTGAGGTGTTAGATAGTGCGGATAAAAACACATGTGTACCTATCATGAACCTATAAAGACCAAGAAAGTGAACATTGGCACGAATGTTGAACCTAAGGAGGCAATAATTGGTGAATATTAGATTGATTCTAAATTGGTAAAGATAATTGAGTTACTACGGGATTTTCAGGACTTATTTCTTAAGGGCTACCATGAGTTAAAAGGAGTGCATGAGTCATTAGGAGAGATGAATATTAAACTAAAGGAAGGTGTGCACCTAGTCAGGAAGATACCTTACAGGATGAACCCTAACATGTGTGTCAAATTTAAGGAAGAAATTGACAAAATGTTGAAATATGGAATCATCAATCCCCTAGAGGAATTAGAGTGGGTTAGCCCCATGATGATCAATAGTATCGAGAAAGATGGTCAGATGAGGATTTGTGTGGATTACAGGGTACTTAATGCTGTATGTTCGATTGATCCTTTTCCTACACCTTTCATAGAGGAAATATTAGAAGGCGTTGCAGGGCGTGAAGTTTATTCTTTTACAGATGTATTCTCTAGGTATCATTAGGTTAGAATTACACAGGAGGATCAAGAGAATATGACTTTCACCACTGAATGGAGAAGTTTTTCTTATAATGTGATGCCCTTTGGTTTGAAAATCATGCCTACTGTATTTTCTTGCATATTTTTCAAGCATTCCAAGATTTTATTCACAACTTCCTACATGTTTAATTAGATGACTAGATGGTGTATGGAATTTATAAGGATCATTGTGAAAATTTGCGCCTAATGTTTGAAAGATGTAGATAGTTAAGAATCTCTTTAAACATCAAGAAATGTGTGTTTGCTACAACATTTGGAACTTTGTTAGGGCACATCGTCTATAAAGAAGTCTTGTTAGTGGATCTAACTAAGGTTGTAGTTATTGTAGGCCTAGAAGAACCTACCAGTCAAAGTGAGGTGCGCAGATTCTTGGGTCACACAGGGTATTATAGAAAATTTATTAAAGGATATGCAAAGATTGTTGTACCCTTGGAAGAGTTACTAAAAGGAAAAGGGACGATGTATTGGGGAGAACCGCAACAACACACATTTGAGGCGTTGAAGGAGAGACTTACAACAACACCTATTCTGTGTTTTCCTTCATGGAACCAACCATTTCATGTACATGTGGATGCCTCTGGCATAGCCATTGGTGTAGTGTTAGCTCAACCTAGAGAGGGTATTATAGATCATCCTATCTGTTTTGATAGTAGAAAGTTGAACCCTACGAGAGTAAAATTATACAAAACAAAGCGTGAGGCCTTGTCGATGATATACATGTTGCATAAATTTAGATAGTACTTGCTAGGAACACCTTTTTTATTCTATACTGATCACATGGCATTAAAATACTTGGTAAATAAGCCCATTTTACAAGGGCACATATGTCGATGGGTGCTCTTATTCCAAGAATTTGATTTCACAGTTGTGGTAAAACCAGGTAAAAGTAATTCTGACCTAGACCACTTATCAAGGATTCAGTCAGGGGAGGACGTGTAGACAATTGAAGATACAATGTCAGATGCACAATTATATAGGTTACATCGTGTGCCTTCGAATGGAGGATATTGCTATCTTTTTACACACGGTATGATGCCAAAAGGAATGAAAGCATTGGAGAAGAAACAACTTGTAATTTGCATGGCACCCTTTATGTTGATTAGTGGAGATTTATACAAACTAGGCCGAGATGAAGTATTGCACTGGTGTGTACTAGAACATGAGCGCACATATATCATGGAAGAGGCTCATGGTGGTATTGGGTGGGAACTATACAGGTGACGCCACTTTGCACAGATTCTACTCACTGGCTTATGGTGGGAGACATTGTACAAGGATTGTAAAGAGTATTGTAAGGCGTGTGATCACTATCAGTGCCTTGGAAAACCTAGACAAAGAGATGAAATGCCTTTGAGGCCTATTTCTAGTTCCAAGCCATTTGAGAAATGGGATATAGACTTTGTAGGTCATATTTCACCACCATGTGTAGAACTAGATCTCACCATATCATCACTTACACATATTATCTTAC